>CM065118.1:23875000-24182500 GCA_033026305.1 Cirrhinus molitorella | reverse complement strand
AGATCTGGTGAAACCAGTATTTATGAGTCTTGTTTTATTGTTTAATTGAGATTCTTAATGTCAAAATACAGAATCTTCAGTGCCAAACCTTAACAAAGAGATGTTGGAACTATCAGATTACATCTATTTACACCTGACAGCTATCTATTTTTACCAGATATTACCAAATAGACAATACTAATGAATCTGAAAGCTCAATTAACTGCTAATGTGGGTTAAAAGTAGAAAGAATGGACAGCCATCAGGAACAGCACCTCCAGTGATGAAGGGATCCGTCTTCTTTCGCCCAGTCGGCGTACTTGGATAATAACAGTTGTCCCACACACCTGCGTTTCTATTGCCCCGACCTGCTTCTCAAATGAGCTCAATTAATGACAATAACCCAGCAGGTGCCAGAACACAGACATTAACGGATAGGCCACTATCAGCAGCGGGGAGAGCTTGTCTGTGCAGTAAATATGTAATGATCACAGGTGTAAGAGAAGGGGATGGGGACGTTGGGAGACCACAGGAGCAATCTATTTGTGTTTGGCTGAGCTCGATTCAGTTAAGCAAGCTCGACAAAGCGAAATGGATGGACTAGAATCTCATTCATCCAGCCTGAAGTGAGTGGCCAAAAAACTCACTAGATCTTTTTATTAGAGATGGGGTGGGGGTTTAGATAATGGAGTCGAATCGACTGCAGTGTTTAGTTTGTGTTTCAATTTACTTCGCAATGTATTTGCGGTGTAGTGTAATTTGCTTAGCACCGATGCTAGATTCATTGGAGTAAACTGGCGTTTGGATTTAAATTGTGTGTATCATTTGCCATCGCTACAGAGTGTCTGAAACTGAGTAACTGTGTGAGTGAGGTCTGGTCCCCATCATTGGGAATGCCGGTGATCTCTCTGAGCTTTAAACTTGAACCTTTTCCTCCACTGGGCTCCTCTTCCCTCGCTCTCTGTGCCCGCATTAGCATAAAGGCATTAAAATGAGAATTGGAATTAATTTGGACTTTCCCCTCCATAGGAATTAATGAAAGTTTGCTCTTCCATTCTGCATAGACAGCCCTCACTCACAGTCCATAAATATTAATATTAATACCACAAACGCATTTAAGGAGCAGCGCTTCGGTGAAGCCGTATACAGAATATTATGAGAGATCATGATACATTTCTCGTGGGGAGCACACTTGAATGAGTGTGCTGCCTTGCCGTTGTGATCTGTAAAAATCCAATCTCCACACGGCACTGAGAGAGAGACGGAGGAAATGAGAGGGTGTGAAAGGAAGATGTCTGAAGCCCATCTGAGAGTTGAGCCTGAGCTGGTTTCTACTCTGGATTTGTTCTATTTAGTTCACTCTAGTGTAACTCCATTATCCAGGCAGCAGATATTCAGATAGATGAGAGACTGTTATCAGGATCACACACCCATTTTCACGGGGCCGTCACATCTTGAAGACTGGGGGAGTTACTGAAGGCAGCGGTTCAAAACCTTTACTCCTAGGTTTTTGCAGGGTTACTGATGCCATTTCTGTTTGCAAGTTATCTTTGGAACAAAATTAGGTTGCTTCAAACTGTAGACACACAGATAAAGAAACTGCAAAATAATAATATTATATATTATTATCATCACCATTTCCAGAAAAATATGAATTAGCACAACTATTTTAGACATCGATAATAATAATAATTTAAAAAAATGTTTTTTGAGCCACAAATCAGCATATATATAAAAACACTGAACACTGGAGTAATGGCTGCTGAAAATTCAGTTTGGCATTACAGGAATAAAATACATTTTAAAAGAGATTAAAAGAGATTACATTTTAAAATATAAAAAATATACAATTTTAAATAAGTGTTCTCTATTTTAATATATTTTAAATTTTGAAATTTTTAAATATATATATATATATATATATATATATATATATATATATACAGTCAAACTGAAAATTATTCAGACACCTGATATATATATATATATATTTAGATTTTTTACTAGAGAGACTATAGTTTATTTAAGTGAGGATAGCAAAATAAAGTAAACTATGACACATTATACCCAACAATTCTTCATATAGTGGATCACCAGTAAAACTGATAAAAATTTAGGACCAAAAATGATTTGATCAGTTTAACTCTGAGTTTTTGTCATATTTTATTACTGTTTTCTAAACTATAGCGAATAAACTGTGATAATGTAAGAAATATTAAAGGTGCCTGAATAAATTTTGGTTTGACTGTATATAACCATCATTGTCTTGAAAAAATATAGAGACTGCTACCACCCCATATAGGTCATTTTAGATCACTACTCTGTATTGTTAATACATAGCATCCCTTTCCAGAATAAAAAGAAGAAGAACAAGAAGTAAAAAAACATAAAAAATTTCCAAATGTGGCCAAAAGTCTCACAATTAAATCACTAACTGTTCTAACTGGAATAGCTATTAAAAATCCTGTAATAAACACCAGCATAAACAATCAAGGCAAAATCACAGTGTGTAGATGCTGTACATAATGGTTTAGAGAGGAGAACCTTGTAGAGGATAAATCTGGCAGGGTGTTGAAAGAGTGTTACTAATTTTCTTCCCTTTATCATGCTGGTAAAAGTCAAATTTGAGTTTTCAGTGGAAGCCAGTTAATAGCCATCATCCTGTTGTACTCACACCTGCACTGGACATATTTGCTTACAGGGAGAACAATACCTTTGTGGCTGTCATAATATATACAGTAGGACCTCTTTCAACCTTTCCCACACTTAACGCTAGAGTGCTGTTCATTGTAGCCACCAACTGGTAAACTCTCTGCACTTGGACTAAGCACAACACTGCAACTGGATCCTAGACTTCCTGACTAAAACAGGCCTCAGGCAGTGGGAATCCATGACTGAACCTTGCAAAAGGTCAACCCGAGCACTGTATTAACTGTCATTTGTGACATGGTTTGTGTTAAATATGTTGAGTGTTTGTAAGGTGTGGTGTAGCTAAATGGTTTAAAAAGAAAAAGGGTTAGTACCTGGAAGGTTGTGGGTTCTAGCTTCACTTGAGCATTGTTTGCTGTCGTGCTGTATTACACTACTTACTGCTGTTATTTCCAGTAAACCGCATTTAATTTCTTCTCTTCCTTTGTAGGAGACTTTGACTTTGAATAAATGTGACTGTTTTCAGAAAAGCATTTATATACAAAATATCCCACAAAAGTTTTTGTTTCAGAAGCACATGTTTTCTACTGATCACACTCTTGCATCACTTTTGTTTCGATGGTATTGCATTGGAGGGGAGAAGCTAGAGAGGGTCTGTGGATGTCAACGGCAGTTATTCGTGAACCTCCTTTAACACGCACGCTTTTGATATGTGCAGGTATACGGGTCATTCTGGCCAAGGTGAGACGTGGCGCTGTATACTTGAACTTCAAAGGCGTTGTGCTGGTCCGACTCCGCGGGGCGTCGCCTTCATGACTTCAGTCAACATCCACACACGCGCATACACCTTTAATCTGAGCTCTGCAATACCTACTCAACCCCGATTGAGTCAATACGCCTTCTTTTTGTTCTGTGATAGAGGGATGTGGAAGTGAAAGTGTATGATGCAAAAGCAGTGCAGAAGAGTGGAAACACACTTGTTTAGTTAGATTAACTCTGAGATCAGGAGCCCAGTCTAAGACAGTTTAGAATCGCAGGGAGCATGTACTTGGAGGATTTTTTAAGTTGTTTATAATGTCAAGTATATCTCTTGCAAAGGCATGGGCTTTTAGAAGGAAAACTTTGCAATGCTTTGATTTTCTTTTCTCAGTGACATGCATAATGCTTTCATCTTTTGGTAGAGTAAACAAGTCATCAAAGTAAAAGGCTGAATATCTTATAAAACATTTCTTAGGTATCTAAGCATACAAGATTTTTTTTTTTTCACTTGTTTTTTTTTTTTTTTTTTTGGAATCAACAAAGAAACAACTGCAAATCCTTGCAACAACAACAAACTATTTCTGCAGTGGACTCAATCCATTCATATCCAAAAGTGAGTGCATGTTCATACTGAAACTTACATACAATCAAACTATATGCAAAAGTGGCCCAAATCAGGTTTTTATGCTCATATATGATTCAGATCTGTTTCTGAACAGCACAAATCATGAAATCTGATCTTTATAATTCTAATTTGGGCAACTTCCATTTGTAGTACTACAGTTGGGCAAATAAGTATTTGATACACTGCTGATTTTTCAAGTTTTTTCACTTACAAAGAATGGAGAGATCTGTAATTGTCATCGTAAGTACACCTCAAGTGTGAGAGACAGAATCTAAAAAAAAAAAAACCCAGAAAATCACATTGTATGATTTTTAAATAATTATTTTCCATTTTATTGCATGAAATAAGTATTTGATACAATAGAAAAATAGAACTTAATATTTGGTACAGAAACCTTTGTTTACAATTACAGAGGTCAGACTTCTCTGTAGTTCTTGACCAGGTTTGCACACATTGCAGCAGGGATTTTGGCCCACTCCTCCATACAGGTCTTCTCCAGATCATTAAGGTTTTGGGGCTGTCGCTGGGCAACACAGAGTTTCAGCTCCCTCCATAGATTTTCTATTGGGCTCAGGTCTGGAGACTGGCTAGGCCACTCCAGGACCTTGAAATGCTTCTTATGGAGCCACTCCTTAGTTGCCCTGGCTGTGTATTTGGAGTCATTGTCATGCTGGAAGACCCAGCCACGACCCATCTTTAGTGCTCTTACTGAGGGAAGGTTGTTGCCCACAATCTCACGATACATGGCCCCATCCATCCTCCCCTCAATACGGTGCAGTCGTCCTGTCCCCTTTGCAGAAAAGCACCCCCAAAGCATGTTTCCACCCCCATGCTTCACGGTTGGGATGGTGTTCTTGGGATTGTACTCATCCTCCTTTTCCTCCAAACACGGTGAGTGGAGTTTATACCAAAAAGTTCTATTTTGGTCTCATCTGACCACATGACCTTCTCCCATGCCTCCTCAGGATCATCCAGATGGTCTTTGGCAAACTTCAGATGGGCCTGGACATGTGCTGGCTTGAGCAGGGGGTCCTTGACCTTGGACCTTGGATTTTAATCCATGACGGTGTAGTGTGTTACTAATGGTAACCGTTGAGACTGTGGTCCCAGCTCTCTTCAGGTCATTGACCAGGTCCTCCCGTGTAGTTCTAGGCTGATCCCTCACCTTTCTCAAGATCACTGATACTCCATGAGGCGAGATCTTGCATGGAGCCCCAGTCCAAGAGAGATTGACAGTCATCTTGAATTTCTTCCATTTTCGAACTTTTCACGGCACTCTAGAACGATATTTGTCACGCCAAAGATTTGACGTACTAGTATCTCTTTCAGTCAGTCTGTTAATTTGGAATAAGAAAGCTGTGAAGGTATTCAGGTGGTGTTAGATCTAGTGTTATTATTTCAGTGACAGCTCTATGTAAGCAAAACTAAAGGGAAAAGTATACGAGACAAACTTTTGTTACTTTCATTAGCCATGTCCCTGGCTGTTATGTCCCACTTACATTTACAGTGAAATACTGGCAATTTATTTAGATTTTTGAGAGTATATTCCAGGTGTTTCTTCATGTATTATTCACCCTAAATTGAAATGTTTAAAAAAATAAATATTAAGAAACAAGTCATTTCTTTTATTTCCATGTTTTTGTTTTTGTTTTGTTTTTTCATTTTTTCAGTTGCACATTTCATTTTTTTGTAATATGTGTCCCTAAACCACAAAACCAGTCTTATGGGTATTAGGGTGGTCCTTATAGGAGGGTAATTGTTTTTTTTTTGTGGAAATGTTAATATCTTATCCCCTCATTTGTTTCTCCACTAAAAGTAAGTAATATATGCAAAATTTCATTTGTGATTTAGGGCATGATCAAATAATGTATCTTTTTATCAATAGGTACTTCAAGAGCAAATGGGTGATATTAACAAAGCTTTTGTTTACTGATAAAATTTCGACTGTTTCTGATATCAGATGATAGCAACTTTGGCCTAATGGTTAGACAGTCGGACTTGTAACCTGCTTGTATCGGCAGGAATTGTATTTGGGGGGAGTGAATGTACAGCGCTCTCTTCCACCTTCAATATCATGACTGAGGTGCCCTTAAGCATGGTACTGAACCCCCAGTTGTTCCAGTTGGCACTGGAGCAAATGGTGTGTGTGAGCAGTGTTCACTACATGTTCACTATATGTGCACTTAAATAGGTTAAATGCAGAGCAGGAATTCTGAGTATAGGTTACCATACTTGGCAACATGGCAGAACACTCACAACTTCTTTGAACTCACAATTTATTTTTTCTAAATTAAGATCCTGGTTCCTGGGCAAACAATGCAAATGCAAGAATGAGATGTTGCAAAGATGTGTATCCAAGAATACAACAGACTCCTCTCAAAGACTGAACAACTCAGTTCATTATGCAGATTGTCACAGAGCAACAAAATCTGTTTCCATTTTCTGCAGCTGAAGCACACATCTTATTGTCATCACAAGCTAGATCAGATCGCAGTTTTTCAAAGATTGGTTCTCATGCAGCGTTATAATGTAACTTTTTTGTAAGATTTTATTTCTGTCATTTTATGCCTTTATTTTAATAGGACAGTGAGTGGACAGTTAGCGAAGTAGGAAAGAGATGGGGAATGGGATCTGGAAAGGTCCTTGAGCTGGGACTCAAACTTGGGACACCTGAAGCGCAACAGTGCTACATGCCCACAAAGCTATCGGTGCCAATGTAATTTAACGTTTTAAGACTAACAACACTGTTCTGTGTTCTAATTTAAAATCTAATACACAGTTTACTAATGGTTTTGTATAATTAGTAATTAGATGCTGTTAAGGTCATTAGGACTAAACTTTGTTGAGCACACCCTAAACGTAGTCTAATCTCAGCGAAATTTGGTTTGTTTCCATTTCTCATTAAGGAAAGTTGACTGGGAGATTTCAAAATTCCAAAAATAATGGCCACCCTAATGGGTATATTAGTAGCAATAGCCAAAAATACATTGTATGGGTCAAAATTTTCTTTTATGCCAAAAATCATTAGAATACTAAGTAAAGATCATGTTCCATGAAGATATTTTGTAAATTTCCTACCGTAAATATATCAAAACGTGATGTTTGTTTAGTAATATGCATTGCTAAGAAATTCATTTGGACAACTTTAAAGGCAATTTTCTCAATATTGAATTTTTTTTGCACCCTCAGATTTTCAAATTTATTTTCCAAATATAGCCATATCCATAACTATACATGAATGGAAAACTTATTCAGCTTTCAGGCGATGTATATATGTTCTGTGATGATTTTGTTGTTTCATTCCATCCTCTTAGGCTTTCAATTATTTTTATTTTTTTTTTGTAATCCATCTTTTTCCTGAATGTGGAAGTCTTGCCTGACTGGAGCTTTACATTTCCGGTCTCTGGTGTTTCTAGTCAAATTAACAGTTTCCAAGTCAAAAATATAACTTTAAACCTATGAAAATGTTTTTTAAAAGCACATGGTGCCACAGTTTCATCACTTTACAGTGTTGCAATGAGCGTCTTTTTGCAGTAACTCACCTGTCACAATTTAATGAGTGGGTAGATGACATGAAGTGAAGCGAGGTTCGCTGCAAAAAAACAAACAAAAAACAAACAGATGAGGGCACGTACAGTTCCCGATCGGAGCGAAGTTCGCAGCATTTTGTCCACAAAATGCTATGTTTACACATGAACATTTTATTATTTTACATGCAGTAGTTTAACTTAAGCGCTGGAAGCCATGCCCATTTTTTATGGTTTATGCAAGGCATACAGCGCCAGACACGGACAAATTTGCTGGTATGCAAAACAAGTACTTTACAGGAATTCCTTAAGCTTGTTGCTGTTACTGTGGCAGCCAACTACAGCACATCTTAACCCTGTGCACGTAGTTGTACTGAAAAAGTTTCAGTTTAGTTTCAGTCTATCTTTTTTATCCCATTTTAACATGGATTTCTAGACCGGAACTCGAGAGCACTCAAACGGAAGTTAGAATCTATCATTGGGGCACTCATTGTTTACTCAGGAAAAAAGTGTGTAGGAAAACTTTATATTGTTAGTAAAGTTTAAATGCTTGAGGAAAGAATACGTTAGAGCACAATCAAATTCTCTTCTCTTTCTTTTTTTTTCATTTATAGAGTTCAAAAGGTACAGAATAACAGGAATGACCCATATGTTAATGTCTGAATTACCATGCGTAGCTGTTTCTAAGGTGTGTTGTGTGTTTGCAACCTGGACATCAATACCGAACGTGTTGGTCCTGGGGGTCATCCTCTATCCCTGGTACGGTTTCATTACCTGCGATGCTCTAGTCTCATTACACTCCTCCCTAACCCTGAAGGGCTCTCTCTTCCTCCCTCTCCCTCTCTCTCTCCTCCTCGCTCGTCGTGCAGCGGATACGCCATAAACTCCGGTAATTGCGGCATCAAACTTGAGTTTATTATTTTCCGTGCAGGTGTGAGGATGATATGAGGCCCAGGTTGCATTTACATACAAATTGAAGGTTTTTATTAATCAGGCGGGCAGCAGGAATCACAGAGCACCACTCCATCAGCCTTTTAAATACATTTGGTGACATTTTTACCCAGCATTAGCATGATAGGGCAAGCGGAGGATAATGTCCCAATGATTGCTTTTCCATTGAAAGCACAAACGGTTTCATTTTTCCTGTCATCTCAAATAAGTGTTAAAGAGGGTTTGGAGGCTATTGTGCTAGCGCTCCGTATGCTGGGGACTGGGAACCGCTGATGGCCATATTAAATAACCATTAGCGCCGGCGCTCAGATCATCGCGCACCCACCGTGCCTCCTCTTTGCTTCCTGCTCTGTGATTTTCCAAATGAAGCCAAGCTGTGCTTGGCTCTCATAAAGCACTCACACCCCGCTCCATTTTTCCTCAAACAAAATGCATTACAACGGTAATTTTGTGACTGTTAAGATAACTAGCGTTAACAAGCACTTAATTAAAATGTACAATAAATAGCCGTCTGCGGCCTTATCTGAGCAGGAGAGCCGGGTAGGGAGGGTGGGAGGTGGGGGGTTTCCAGCGCTCAGACCTGCTGCTGCCGCTGTAAAGCTCGTTTACAGATTAATTGCTTTTCTGTCTGGCAGAAGCTGCTTCCTCTCCCGCCAGACCCTAAATAGCCAGATTCAGGACTTTATCAATCAAACCTCTTTCATTTTTTCCCCTTTTTTCTCTGTTTCGCCTTTTCCCTATATCATTTTTCTACATTATTTCTTCTTTATCTGACAAGTGTTAAGATTCCACAATATGTGTTGATGGCCGCCGTTTAGGTGACTCAGAAATGTGTAAATGTTTGTCATTGGCACTGTAGTTGTGTTAGTAGTGTTAATGTGTGCTCTGTAGTGTTTATGTGTCATAAGTTAAAGTTTGTGTGTGGTGGTGTAGGGTAGTCTAATACTTTCTGCATGTATGTTTTTTTCATACGAATGTGTGCAAGCATTCATCCAGTCTTGTTTATTATAGTACAAAGGTCAAGTTTGTATTTAAGTATGTCTGTCAGGGGTTTAAAAACACACACAGAGCCCTTGAAATAGCACTGTATTCAACCCCAGTATATGGTTTTCAGTCATATAAGCTGTGGTATAGGACCGGTGAGAGAACGGGAGAGATTTTTCAGAGATTAAAGTTAACAGCAGTTGTTCTCCTGGGATCACATTACTCTACAGCCATGTGACTCAAACACTTCCACACTGGCTTTAATGACTTCAGCTCACAGAGAGCAGACTGGGAACTGCTTGTTTTTAAATGGTGGAAAAGAAAATACGTAAAAGCAAACTTCCCTCTGTGGACACGCCTCCTGGTGGTTTATGTCGCCTGTGTCCCGACTTTAACCCGGGAACGATAAATCTGCCAAGAATGTCTGTGTACGTCTGCATGTTTGAAAGTGACCCCTGTACAATGTTGCAGAAGTGCATTTCTCTGAAGGGAGACTTTCCAGGTGGGCCTAGAAATCAGAGAGTCTGAGATATCATTCAAATGCAGTGCATCATTTTTTCCCCTTTGAATTACTATTTTCTTTTTCTCTAAATACTGTTTTCAATAATTTAAATGTGATCATACTTTATTTCTAGAGATACACTGATATAAAAAATTTGGCCAATACAGATAAGCCAGATAATTATTATTTTAATGTTAAAGGGGTAGTTCGTAAGACCTTTGATTATGATATTTTTTGATGAAATCCACGAGCTTTTTGACCCTGCATAGACAGCAACGCAACTACCACTTTCAAGGCCCAGAAAGGTAATAAGAACATTGTTAAAATGTGACATCAGTGCTTCAACCTTAATTTTATGCAGCTACGAAAATTATTTAAAATTATTATTATTACGACTTTATTCAACAATTTCTTCTTTTTCCTGTCAGTCTTTGACGCATGTGCCAGCAGCACCACACACATGCGTTGTGATACTCTTGTGAATGCAAGTCGAAGACTGTCAGGGAAGAGAAGAAATGGTTAAATTTACAATTTTTGTATTCTTTGCATGCAAAAAGTATCTAGTTTCATAAAATTAAGGTTGAACCTCTGATCACTGATCATTAATTAGTCAAGATGAACAAAGGTTTTACAGGTTTGGAACGTCATGAGTGTAAGTAATTAATGACAGAATTTTCATTTTTGGGTGAACTATCCCTTTAATTATTATTATATAGTATTTTGTCTAAAGCTACTTTCACTTAGTCCTTTAAATTAAAGGCTAAAAAATGACAAATTTAAATGTTTTAAATGCTACAGGTGACTTTTGGTCTTAAGTCGCTAGGGTATATTTGTAGCAATAGCCAAAAATACATTGTATGGGTCAAAATTATTGATTTTTCTTTTATGCCAAAAATCATTAGGATATTATGTAAAGATCATGTTCCATGAAGATATTTAGTAAATTTCCTACTGTAAATATTTCAAATCTTATTTTTTTTTATTAGTAATATGCATTGCTAAGAACTTTATCTGAACAACTTTAAAGGTGATTTTATCAATACTTTGATTTTTTTTTTTTTTTTTTTTTTGCACCCTCAGATTCCAGATTTTCAAATAGATGTATCTCAGCCAAATATTGTCCTGTTCTAACATACAGCATACAGCAATGGAAAGCTTATTTATTCAACTCTCAGATGGTGTATAAATCTCAATTGTGAAAAATTAACACTTGTGACTGGTTTTGTGGTCCAGGGTCACATATGAAAAATGACTATACACATTTTGAGATTTAATAAAGATGAAGATAAAGAAAAAAAGTAAAAATTCAAATTAGCCAGCACAATTAAATATCCAATTTCTTATTAAAGGTTAAGAAAATCACTAATAACAGCCAGTAAGCAGTATGGTACAAATATGACCTGGCTGCATCTCTACTTCTTTTTCTCATCTCTAGTACTCCAGCAACTAGAGATGAAGCTGTTAAATTTCATTTCATTCAGCAAGGATGCATTCATTTGATGTAAAATGACAGTAAAACATTTTTGAATGTTACAATACATAATTTTAAATAAATGTTTTTTGAGCATTCTGTTTATCAAAGAATCCTAAAAAAAATGTTTGCAACATTAATAATTATGAAATGTTTAGTCTGTATACATATAAACAAATGAGCCCTAATTTCAGAGATGCAGGATGAGACCCTAGCAGGCCTGGTGGTCTCTCCAGGGCAGAGGCCTCTGAACTGAGGCAAAGAGGAGGGGGATGTTGTGCTGTCACTGCTGTGCTTATCACATCCAATTTAACCAGAGTGATTTATAATGTGCTCAGATGATAAATGTTATTGTAAGAGAACAGTCCAGAGGAGGTATGCCTGCTGTCTGTCAGAGAAAGAGGAGGGAGAACAGAAAAGCTGAGGTGACGACTGTATCGCTGCTAGTGGGAGTTGGTGTCCTGCGAAGTGCCTGTCGTAAATCAGCTTGTCAAGGACCCCTCTTCCCTCTATTGAAGCACAAACTCAGTTTTGCCACTGAAGAAAACTCCTCCGCAGACTTCGGGCTTCTTAAAGAAGGTGAAAAGCGCAGTAAAACAGCCTTCAGACTCCCAGAACTTTCCAGAAAATCTCTGTGTTCATTGTAAATAAGCCTCAGAAACAGTGACATTAAACAAATGCACCATCCCCCAATACATATAAACACATTGCTTCACATGGATTGTGATTTGTGTTTGCATTTTTGAAGGTAACCCACCGCCCCACATCCCCCGAGCACCGCACTGACAATAATTCAGCACAGAGTATATTTTCCATAAATAATTTGCTCTTTATTGATTTCCAATGTGCGGTGAGAAATATGTGAGCTCTCGGCAGAGAGGGGGAGGATGTATCAGTTGCTCTGTGTGCGGTGAAAGTTGTGACAGGAGAGGTCGGCGTCCTGGGAGCTCATGTCCCCCGTCTTTATTTATGATCACTCAGAGAGCAACTCATCAAACCTGGCTGTGCCATCAACCAGGACGCCCAGGGATAAAGGAGCACACACACACTTCTTACTAGTAGTTTGCAACACTGTTTGATTTACACGTTTGTTAACAGTGATTTGGCATAGGTAATATGAAAGAGATGTGCTGAATAATTGCAGTCTATAAATCAAGGCCTGAACGCCATTCACTTGATGTCTATATTTACAGGTCTGACATCCCACGAGCTTCAGGCCACTACTGAAGGTGAAAGGTCGCATTCAGCGATCCTCAGGTCTATTTGTCACTGTTCTATGTGCTGTGCCCTGACACATGATTGACAGCCGTTGAGGTGGGTGAGTTAAGGTGGAGGTGTGTGTCCGTGCGTGTGTTGGTGCAAATGTGGCAGGGTGCGTGTGGAATCCGGTGTTGACGACTGTTAAGAGCACATGCTAGAGTTGGATGTCACACTGTCGCCAGCTAAGAGCTGTTAATTTTGGCTCTGGTCAGCCTTTGTAACAAGACCCCACCTCTGCATGGACACTTTCTTAGTCTTGTTGCTTTTTGGTCGATGTATTAGAAAGCACATCTATTTTCAGAGGGAGTTCCCTTATTGCTAGGAAGATCAGAAATGCTCGTAGCTTATTATAAAATGCAACCTCTAAGCGCAGCTAAATTAGTCTTACCTTTACAAGATTAGTTTAATAAATAAATTTGCGTGACATGTAAAGGAATAGCTCACACCAAAATGAAAATCTTTATTATTCTAGCAATATTTAGTCACAAATTAAATAATTTGATTTAATTTTGTGGAGCGACCACAGCTGTCAATAAAAAGCAATTAGCAAAATGCACTGTATTAGTTTTCTGAACCCATTCAAAAACTTAAACAGTTGTTTAACTTGTTATTCACTGGTAACTCTACTGGATATTTCAAGTGAAGCTCTTTATCAGCAGAGGGGAAGATTATCAGTGAATAATGACTGAAAGGGCAACCTGATCTCATGGTAATTCGTACGTATTTTACCAGGTGACTAATTTGTGCGAAATAGTACAATATCACTCGTACAAATTTGTATGATTTTTGCTAAATCGTATGTATTTTACGTATTTTTCAAATTCAAATTAGCCACCATGTAAAATACTTACACATTGGTTGTGAGGTTGGAAAGGGATAGTTCACCCAAAAAAGAAAATCCTGTTATAATAAAGACTCACCCTCAGTTTTTTTCTTAACCAGAACACTTTTAAAAATAAAGGTTCTTTATTGGCATCAAGGGAACCTTGAACATCCATGGAACCTTTCAAATGCAGAAAAGATTCTTTATAGTCGAAAAAGGTTCTTTAGATTTTTTAAATGTTCTTCAAAATGGATCTTTTAGGAACTGTTCACTGAAAGGTTCTTTGGGGAACCAAAAATTGTTCTTATATGGCATCACTATAAACACACCCTTTTGGAACCTTTATTTGCAAGAGTGTATGACTTACACTTTTCTGTGGAACATACATTTAAAAGAGATTGTGATAAATTCTGGTAAATAAAAAAAATAAACAAACCTCTGAGGAAACCCTTTTTTGAGAGTATCTTCTTTTTTGTTCCACAGAAGAAGGAAAGTCTTACAGTTTTATAACGACATTAGAGTGAGTAAATGATGACAGCCTGTTCATTTTTAAGTAAACTAGCCTTTTAATTTGAGGTCTTTTAACCACGTAAAGCTATCTTATAGCTTTGGAGCACTTGAAATATAGCAAACAAGTCATTTAGACTGTGGAAAAAACATTAGGAACAGCATTAAGGTTTGAATTGAGTATAAGTAAATGAAAATGCAGTGTTTATTGCTGGTTAAACTGTCCCTTTCAAACACAGATTCAATGACACTGTACAAAGTTGTGTCTCCATTTGCCCCTTCATTTGAGTCCTCCACATTCCCTCAATCCCCGCAGGGACTTGAGCACTTTTAGGCTGGCATGATATCCACAAGCAGCCCGTGGTCAGTTTTAGCCCCATGGCCTCTCAAAACCTCACAATGCCCCTTGGGTAATATACAGCTACATGTAAAAGCCTAGTCAATTTGCCAGCTAATTCTGGCTAAATGGTTGTCATAACCGGCCTTGTGTTGGATGACTCTGCCTGTCTTTTTGCTCTTCTGGTGTGTTGTGAAAGGCCTTGCAAATGTCATGTGCTGACACCTAAAACATCCATTAGTGTGCGTACATTAACATGCTTGCGAGTACAAATCTGGGTGGGTGGGTGAGTAAGAAAATATCCCTGATGTTTTCTGGAAAGTGAATCCCCAGTCACATGGAATAAGTGTGCTGTATAAAGGGCTAATGCTAACAATAAACTGTTAATAATTCTCGCTGAAAGAATAAAACCCAAACGGACCAGATTCACCTGCAGATCTAATTCATTTAGTACCAGTCGCAGGCCTATTATAAACTCATTAGGTAATTATTAATCGGCTAATAATATCTATCCCGAGCGTCTCTCAATGGAGCAATTTTACATTAATCGCACTGGTCCGCTGTGTGTTTGCATGCGTGTGTGTTTAACAGCAGATGGCCTGGAGTCTCAGAGCAGTTGGACTGGTCAGTGTAGAGAGAGGAGGAAGACAGGTGTTATGACTGCAGACTTCCAGCCTTTAGCTTTTTTCATCTTTAAACTTCTCATCTCAGCCTTTGTTTCTTTTTTTCCCCTTTCTTATCCTCTCTGTCACCTTCAGTGCACAGCACAGAAGAGCAGCTGCAAGTCTGTCCACACAAATGCCTCCTCCTGGAGAGAGAGAGAGAGAGAGAGGGAGAGAAAAGAGGAGTAAAAGCATTGACCTAGCATTATTTATATATAGTAGTATTGGCACAGACTGCTGCTGTTTCCCATTGTGTCTTCATAATGAGCAGAGAAATTGGAAAGGAAACTGTCAGGGGAGGCATGTGTGAGAGTATGTGTGTGTGTGTGGGACCTTGTTACAGACAGATCCACACAGTAAACTGAACAAGGAAAAAGGCTAAAGGGGTCAGTCTGTGTGGACACCGCACACACTCACACTGTAGAGGGGTCTTTGCCTGTTAAGGTGCTAACCGTACGAGTCGTTTGGGGCACCACAAGGGTATGTAGGTCAAAAATAATTTCTGGAACAGATGAGGCTCACTTAAGGCCTCTCAGTGCTGTTCTAAAAGTTCAACATGAAGACATTGGATTTCATCTTAATTCCTTTACAAAACAAAAATGTTATTTTTGTTTTACTCTTGGATGTATTGTGAATGTGGTACATTTGGTATTTATTCCTAGACTAACAACGTTGTTGTCATGTCACACTGCTCGCCACCGACGTAGACACAAACTAAGGCTAGCTGTCAGACCTTTTTATTCCAGTGAATAGGTTTATTTCTGAAAAATAGTAAATGTTTAAAACATGCATATTGCATACAAAAAACTATTAGACATTTTCACACTTATTGTGGAGGAAAAGGATTCTGTTCTATTCTGTGAGGGGTAAGCTGTCACAATGGCACTTTCCATTAAACAGCTTATTGCAGACATTTTCTGCTAAATTTAAAGCATAAACAATTACTAAATAGCAAGAATTTGACACATTAAAATAAAGAACCATTGCTTTGGCATTAATAAATGTAATATTGCATGAAATGCACTTGATTGTAAAAAAATAACCATTTTTTTGAGGGGAACTCGATAGTCAGATAAAATAAAACTATTATTATATGAATATAAATCAATTGTTATTATTATTATTTTAGATTAAATAAATACAGTTGAGGTCAAAAGTTTACATACACCTTGCAGAATCTGCAAAATGTAAATTATTTGACCAAAATTGTCAAATGAACGCTCACTGATGCTTAAGAAGGAAACAAGATGCATTAAGAGCTGGGGGGTGAAAACTTTTTAAAATTGAAGATCAGGGCAAATGTAATTTATTTTGTCTTCCGGGAAACATGTAAGTATCTTCTGTAGGTTCTAAAGTGCAGTACTAAATGAAAAAAAAAAAAAAGAAGAACACTTACACTACTGGCTCTTAATGTTTTTCCTTCTGGAGCATCAGTGAGCGTTTGAACCTTCTATAATAGTTGCATATGAGTCCCTCAGTTATCCTCAGTGTGAAAAGATACAATCATTGTTGGAAATGGTACACAAAAATGCTGGAAATGCTTCTTTTTTTTGAAGAACAGCGGACAGTTTAACTGTTCAGGACAGACAAGGGACTGATGAACAACTATCACTAAACAAACAAACAAACAAAAAAATAAATAAACAGGTAACAATCACAGAATTAAGAATCAAGTATATGTAAACTTTTGAACAGGGTCATTTTTATAAATTCAGCTATTCTTTTTTATTTTCTCTTGTGGACTATTTTTAAACGTCTTTTATGTGAAATATCTTGCTCAGGTCAGTACTAAAAAAAAAATTGTATGATCCCTCCTATTTTGGTCAAATTTTGCATATTCTGCAAGGTGTATGTAAACTTTTGACCTCAACTGTAGATACAGCAAAAATATATAATTAAAAATATGTTTAAAAATAATTTTATGCTACTATAACATTTTTAATGTATTTTTCGTTGCATTTCACCATGTATATAATATATTTAACATATGTTTAAAAGTCTTACCATCTGATATCATATCTTTGGTATACTGTGGTACAGCTACAGTATTTGATGTCATGTTTTGTAAAAGCCTGCTGGTGGACATACAGAAACAAAATATACCATTAAAAATCCCACTTAGGTGGAATTCTGTGTGCTGTTCTTTGTGTGTGCGTGTGCTAGATTTGCATCACGCCCTATGCTATCTGTATTATTGTGCAAAACCAACCACTGCCTGAGGCCATGTATACAAACACACACCATGCAGATGGCACTTCGGACTGACAACAGCATTTAAGGTGCCATGCAAGATGGGCCACCTATATGTTTCCCCTCCTGCTCTGGTAAAGTCAAGAACACCCTTACACCTTCTTCTTTTTTTTTTTTTTTAACTGGAAGATCCTGTTAGCATTGCCTTCAGCCATCAGGCAGGGGTTCAAAGAACTCAGACCCAAAGCACAGCTCACCATTTCCAACTAAAACATTTCTGTTTTTACCTGGCTGGCTCCCAGCTCACCCTCCAGCAGAGTACCTGCACCCACGGCCTTCACCGTAGTTGTGCCTCTGCCGCTGTCAATCCTTGGCTTAGCTTGAGCACAATGGCTGTGTAATTACAGGTTTCTGTTAAACCCAAATCCAATCATATACACGAGTGGAGGATCACGCAGGAACAACAGGAAGCCGAGAGAGGGAGAGGAGATGGGGAGGACAGGCACTACCGATGATTCAGATGTCAGGCATCGGCTCTGTGTGGAGAGATCAGAAGCTAATGCTAATGACACAGTCAGAGAAGGGCGGACACCTCAACCTGTCACACTCACACATAGCATCACATAAACACTTCCAGGCCAAACCCAGTGAGGTGTAAAACATGAGCGTAATCATTACAGCTGAGAGGAGATGAAAGCGATATGTGGCATGGCAGGTTCTGTCAATCAGCTGTCAGTTTTTTCTGTCACTATTCAATTTCAACAATTTTACATGTTTGTAACAGTGTTGATGTACAAGTAGTTAAATAATTTAAACAAAACATTGTTTAATTTAGGATTTCGGGCATAATGAAAGCACTTCTACAGCTAATGTTTCGATCTCGTCTAATCCCCAGTGGTTCCTGTTGCAAGTTTTGCAAAGGCTGAATGTTTGTGCTACACTGTTGTTCGGCTTTTGTTTTTGCCTATGATAAATGAAATTAATACATGCATTTAATGTTTGAAATGCCGGCATGAATAATTCATGAAAGCCATGCAGATGGAGTGATCAGTACACAGATCCAGGACAAGAGGAAATTAATTTTTTAAAAGTGTATGTCTGTCAGCTTCAGAGAAAAGGATGTGTTGTTGTGATTACACAAGTTCGCTGTGAATAATCAGTCTGTTTATTTGTAACTTTAGCCTCTGCAGATTCCACAGGGAAGCAAAAAGATTTGAATACCCACACAGTTTTCTGTCATATTGCTGTTTCATAATAATCATCGATGGTAATTAATTAATCCCGGAATGCTCTTAGTGAGCTGTTTGTATTATGAGGCCACTGATACAGGCTAGTGAGCTTTCAATGAGAGAAACTGATGATGAACTTTCCATTATTAATCTAGATTATAATATAATATATATATATATATATACCGTTGAGGTCAAAAGTTTACATCCCCCTTTCAGAATCTACGAAATATTAATTATTTTCAATTATTTTATCAAAGAGGGATCATACAAAATGCATGTTATTGTTTACTTGGTACTGACCTGAATAAGATATTTCACATAAAAGATGTTTACATATAGTCTACATAAGAAAATAATAGTTGAATTTATAAAAATGACCCCGTTCAAAAGTTTACATCCCCTTGATTCCTAATACTGTGTTGTTACCTGAATGATCCACAGCTGTGTATTTTTTTTTTTTTTTAGTGATAGTCCTGAACAGTTAAACTGCCTGTTGTTGTTCAGAAAAATACTTAAGGTCCCACAATTTTTTTGTTTTTCCAACACTGTGGTGAATTTGTACCCTTTCCAACAATGACTGTATGATTTGGAGATCCATCTTTTCACACTGAGGAAAACTGAGGGACTGATATGCAACTATTACAGAAGGCTCAAACCCTCCCTGATGCTTCCTTCAGAGGCTACAGAAGGTAGTTACATGTTTCCCAGAAGACAAAATAAGTTGAATTTACCCTGTGTTTAAAAAGAATTTTGGTAAAATAATTAACATTTTGCAGATTCTGAAATGGTGATGTAAACTGTATATATATATATGTATGAAGAGTTCAGATGCTATTTTGGAGTTCATATATTTATATGAACTCCAAAATAGCATATGAAATATATATATATATATATATTATTCAGACACCAGATATTTTTTTTACTAGTGGGTGCAGGACACTATAGTTCATTTATGTATGTGAGGTTAGTAAAATATATATATATATATATATATATATATATATTTTTTTTTTTCATTTAAGTAAACTGTGACATATTATACCCACAAAATCTTCATACAGTGGATTACTAGTAAAACTGATAAAAATTTGGGACCAAAAATTTTATTTGACACTTTGACCTGACCATGTTTCTACATACCTTTCTATCAAAGTTATCTGACATTATCAAGATGAACTTGATCTGACACAGTTTAACTCTTGTTAAGTTCTTGTCATATTTTATTACCATTTTTTAAACTCTGATAATGTGAGACATTTTTAAGGTGTCTGAATAAATTCGTGATTATCAAGGTAAATTTGTTCTGACACTCAGTTGAACTCTAAATTATTGTCAGATTTTATTGCCATTTTCTAAACTATAGCGATTAAACTGTCTGCTTTATTGTAAATATAGTTATGTCATGCCTAAAAATCCTTTAGTCATGGCTATATTCATAATATAAGTAGGAAATTAGTATATAAAGAGTGAGACATTGTAATTAAAACCCTGAGAGAAGACTTCCCATTGAGAGGAGCAATAAACATGGTCTTTTGAAGATGTTTTGAAGTGGGAGCATCATGAAGAACAATGAATTTTGTCATACATAAACAAAGACACACAAAAACCTACCTGTAGTATTAATCACTTCTGCAGCCAGTTGAAATGTAATTAGAAGACATGATGTTCCTTCATTGTGTATGTGGATTCAGTGGATTTTTATAGTGGGTGTTAGTGCTGTTGATGATTGGTGTTGTGTTAAAAAGACTGATGTGACAGCACACCACCATATTAGTAGATCTGCTTTAGATGGTACCCAGTCGCAAGTGAACAGACAGAGGGCGAGAGAAGAAGGGAGGAATACAGAGAGAGAGGAAAAGCTTTCGGTGGTGTGTAATTGTCAATGATTACGGTCTTTAAACTGTCACTCTCATCTCTCTCTCCCAACGCTTCCCTCACAGCAACAGTCGAGGGCTTTCACGGTTCTCAAAGACAAGTAGAGTCCAAAGTCCTGTGGACGAGTGAGACTGTAGTTGTGGTGCGGGGTTTTGTGTGGGGGGTTTGGGAGAGAAAGTAAAGACAGGAAAAATGAAAGAACGAGAGAGGGCAAATGAAAGAGAGAGAGAGAAATCTCCCTACTAAAGATATTTCCATCCAGGGCGTATGAAATATTAAACGTGTTCATTATATCCTCAATTTGCAGTTATTTTGTGCGAGCACACACCGCCATATTCTTCCAGCCGTCTTATTGGCAGGGCTCTGTGGGCCTGAAGTCAAATCTCCCTTTTATTATTTAAATCCATGCATACAGCCCAAGCCCCCTCAAATCAGCACAGCCCGCCTGCCATCCGTCCGCCTCTGATTGGCAGCTCGATATACAGAGGGAGGATACAAGGGGTGATAATGTGGGTGACAAAGGCAAATCCGCCCCATCGGATCAGTTTTTATTGGGGTCGTTTGGGAAGACGAAAGCAGGGGAGCGACAGAAGAGTTTGATGCATAGTAAAAGTAGCTGTGATAATTGGCGATGGCATTGGGCTGTGTCCGTGCTTGTGTTGGCCTGTCAGAGTGGCGATGTAAATTTATTTGACATGTTTTTGTCAGGATGAAAGTTTAATGTGGTGGGTGTGACAAATCGTATGCAAATGTTGATGTTTTTTTTTTTATCCCTTTCCGATGAGTTGACCTCTGAGGACTCCCACAGGAAATCAGGTTTTAAAAATGATTTGAAAGCTCAAACCTGGCCCACGACACATGATAGTCCTGATGCGTGCACATATGAAAATATAAATATGCATAAACACACTCTCATATACTGCTGTCCTGTGTTGGGGAATCTACCTTTAAAGATTGGCGTGCCAAGCAAATCATAATATCTGATAGATACACCATACTAGATACTACACAATATTAGAATTATTTAAGGGAGAAATATGTTTTTATAAATAAAAATAGAACTATACAATAATATATTTTATCCACATTTTGGTTATTCAAAAACCATGTAACATTTGTGACCCTGGACCACAAAACCGTAAGGAGCACGGGTGTATTTGTAGCAATAGCCAACAATACAATGGGTCAAAATGATTGATTTTTATTTTATGCCAAAATCATTAGGATATTAAGTAAAGATCATGTTCCATGAAAATATTTTGTAAATGTCCTGCAGTAAATATATCAAAACTTAATTTTTGATGAGTAACATACATCGCTAAGAACTTTATTTAGACAACTATAAAGGGAATTTTACCCTTAGATTCCATATATTCAATTAGTTGCATCTCGGCCAAATATTGTTCTATCCGAACAAACCATACATCAATGGAAAGCTTATATATATATATATATATATATATATATATATATATATATATATATATAAGACCCTTAAGACTGGTTTTGTGGTCCATGGTCACGATTGTGACTAAATACAACAAAAACTCTCTAATTTATGTAGTCATGTCCAGGTAGAAAACACATTCGTGGTTCAAGTTAAATTTAGTTAAATTGGTGAATATTTCTTTTGTGATTTTGAATTGTCCGAATGAACCGGTTCACTGGAATGAATCGGAGTTTCAAACGTTACATAGGCCACGAGAGAGGAAGTGGTGAACCGATTCATTAGAATGAATCAAACTGCGGGCCGTTCGGGAAGAACAAATCCATGAGGTTGAATCGGACTTCCCAGCGCTACATACAAGAGAAAGGCTTGTTTAGGTAAGGTTTGATTACTCCCTCAGCTCAAGGTTAAAAACGGCGATCGTTTGATTGCGCTACACCGCGAATATTTTGATAAGGATATTCCCTGTCACTATTATTTAGAAGCATCGCTACTTCTAGTTGCACAAAACTGTATTTGTCATTATAGCCACCGCTGAATTGAAAACCGTAAATTACATACAGTACGTGTGCGTGACAGTCCGTGTGTTTGTCTATATCACTTTCACTTGGAAGCCTTTGAAAAGAATGCACATTTTCCATCATGAAACATTTAATACGTGCAGAGGCAGGAACAAAGTATGACTGTATGAATCTGTTTGAGGTTGTGTGTGAGGCAGGATGCAGCGGCCTCTACTTCCTCCTTTCTAAAATCTCCCTGAATGCGCCAATACCTTGCATGCACGCACACGCACAAGACTGCCCTCTGTGTTCTGTTGTGGTGCGGTGTGTAAGCGTACGGTTGCGTGTTGTGTATGGCTTTGCTGTAATAAGCAGTCGAATAACAGGCTCTTTTGTACATTGAGGAGCTGCCTGCATCTGAGACCAATAACCCAGAACCCCGAGGTCAGTGTGCAGAGGATGATGGGACAGATATAATCAGATACACGGACACAACACCTTTTTTATGCTTTCTCTGCACATTTGGAAGCAGCCAAGACAGCCAGAGCTTCATAAGTTTAATATTATCCCGGGATGACCTTTTGTCCCTAATAGAGTGGCTCGGCGATAAGGAGATATTGTGTCTTTAGGGGGTTGCAGGACGCATTAGAGAAGAGGGAGAGTGACCTGTGTCAGACCAGGAGAATGTGTGTGTGTGTACCTGTCAGCGGATTTTTATGACACATAACAGGGCAGTTTAGTGGACTGCTTTAGGAAAGCTGATCTGAGCACATTTAGACTCGCTCTGTGAAAACCGCAAACGTGTATTAAAGCTAATGCTGCAGTTAACCACAACCTGTAACCATAGAGTACACACACACATTCCGAAACACTCTTACTTCTACTCACAATCACTCACTTACTCACTCTTACAGCCTAAAGCTTTTACTGTCATACATGCACTAAATGCTTTATGTAAGCCTTTTCCACCTGAGAGTTTAAAAACGATTTAAAGATAATTATATTTCTCGTAATCGTGACTTTTTTTCTTGTAACGACGCCTATCGTATCTCACAGTTGAGTAATTTTTATAATTGTGAATGCATATCTCAAAGTTATTAGAATTATCTCACTATTTTTTTTGTAATTATGCCATCATATCCAACAGATGTGAGTTTGTGTTGCAATTCTGTTAATACAAATATATCACGGTGTGCCTCTATGTATTACAACATTTCACAATTATGACTTCTTTCATATTTGGAGATATAAAAAGCAGTTATTTCCCATAATTGTGACTTTATATCTAGCAGTGTGGCTTTATAGCTCCCAAATTATTACTTTTGTTTTACAAAATAAGATACACAAACAAGCGACAATGACAGACAAAGTCATTTCTACTTTGTAATTTGGATAGTTTTACCCTCATTTGATTATTGTTTATTCAGGTTAAAACCGTGTTGAGCCCTCACGCAAATAAAGCAAAAACATTCCTTACCCAGGCAGGGCAGATGTTTTTTTTTTTTTTTTTCTTAGTTGGGCAAACGTTCTTTTTTTTCTTAGAAGTTGTTTGATTTATTTTAATAAGCTGCAAATTGCTGTCACAGATTTCAAACTAACCTCACTCCAGTTCTACAAGATTCACAAGTGTCATCTGCTGTTTGTCTTTTGAAGCTCTGGTAGTTGTACTTGGCAGGGAAGTGTACCTGTGTGTGAGAGAGAGTGTGAGTCTGTGCTAATTTGGGTGTTTGTGTGCATGTGTGCTTTTAGGCTAGGTGTTTGATCTTTGTGCAGGTATGAGATTTGCCCTGGGCTGTGTAACTCATTAGGTATGAGCTGTTATGAATATGAGGATATTTGTTAAAGCAGTCAGCAGGAATAGAAACAGATGTCCCCTAATTAGAGCGAGCTTAAGCTGTCTTACTGCAGAGAGGGAGAAAGAAAGAGTGAGAGAAAGAGAAATAGGAAAAGAGAGTGAGAATGTGACATAGATAAATAGAAATAGAGATACAGGCCTCTACTAACAAACAGTGCAGATTAAATACCTGAATAAAACAGTTTTTTTTTTGTTTCGTTCGTTGGAATACCTCACAAAAGATGTTCCTACTACCTGACAGACCTGTCTCTGTGACAGCCCAAGGCTCTATAAACAGAAAAGAAGTCAACAAAGCAGCCAATCAGAAATCAGCCCATCAGAAACACTCTGCATGTGACTCATTTAGCATGTTTGCCAATATTGGGTTAGCTGACATGTCTTTGGAGGGCAGGGTTTTGGAGTGTGTGTGTGGTCTAATTCAGGTGCAAGCAAAACGGTAAAATTAAAGTGAAGTGAAAAGTCCCCACCCATATTTTTTCACTGGAATGTGCGTCACAATGTGGAAGTAAGGATCTGTCGCAACTTTCATTTAATTTCTAAATTAATTTCTCATGCTAATGTCATACTAAATCTTTTTTCTGTTGAATCATCATGCAGCTCTTTTCCATACAATAGGAGTTCATAGGTTGTCAAGTAAAACAATGTATTTGAGCGAGAATCAGCGGAAATTTAAATTTGCAATTGATGAGCTTCCCCTTTACTGCAGCTTTAAAATCTTATCCTTCATTCTGCATATTCACACTGGATTGCCCATGTTGTCGATGATGGTGTGAACGCACAATGTTTGACTGTAATATCATTTTTGGGTTTTGGAGGAGGGGAGAATGAATAATAAATTATTAAATTTCAATCTGTTCCTCACACAAAGCTATTGTGCGTCTTCAGATGACTTGGAATATAGCACAGAAGTCATATGGACCTCTTTTAAGATTTATTTTACTGTTATTTTTGCAGTTTATATCTTGGCAGATGTAACTGTTGCAGGAGAAAGAGCTGTGTGAAGATTTCTCAAATATTCTTTGTTTATGTTTCACAGAAAAAATAACAACATATTGTCTGAAACAGCAAAGTGTAAATAATGACAGAACATTTTATTTTTTAAATTAGTGAAATGACCATTCAGAAATGCAAGTTAAATAGGGATGTAATGATATCAAAATCTCACTATATGATAATATCTCAATATGAAATCCACAATACGATATTTGCAACAAATTAAGATTTTTTTCTTTTGTTTACATTTTGTTAAATTATTCTATCTAATGCACTTTGGGAGTTCAAAATTAAGAGGTCCAACCCATGTTTTTAACTATGAAAACTTAACTCAGATAAAAGTCAATGAATGCACCTGAACTTTAAATGGGACTCAACCCTCTTTTTATTTGTGGTATACTGTCTCAGTCGAGGGCAATATGGCCACAAAAATATCGCAATAATTTTTTTTTTTCATATCAGTCGATATCGATAATTATCATGATAAATGTCAATTTTTTTTATTTCTTTCAAGTTTAAAGGCAGATTTTTGCTACAGTGTAGAAGTTGTAAAAAAACAGAAACAGTGGCCTTAAAATATCCTTAATGGTCAGAACATGACAAACACTTCATGTTGTTTGAATTCTTCACACTTTTTCCAGTCATTTTTTCTTAACAAAATAAGTATCTTAATAGAAAAAATAATTTCTTAGTTCTGCATGGTTTAATGAGTAATATTGTGTCGAGTCAAGAAACAGGTTTGTGTTACCTTGGGCTGGGCGATATGGGCAAACAAGTGATCACAATCATTTTTTTTCAGTCGATACCGATAATTATCACGAGAAATGTAAAATCTTTATTTCTTTAAAGTTTAAAGTCAGATTTTGGCTCTAAAGTGAACATTATAGAAACTAGACTATTCATTTTTGTTCATTATCAGTAGCCTAATTGTAAAAATTGTAGCAACAATTTTGCATAATTATCGCCCAGCCCTATCTCAGTCTAAATTATATTCACAGCAGTGTTTAAGGAAGCCAAACAAATTAGAATATAATAACAACAACAATTTAATATTTCTGTTATTCCTATGATCATATACTGTAAAACAATTGCACTGTAAAATAAATGAAAATTAATATTTCATAGATATATTATTTTTGCTTCACACTACAGTAGGGAAATTACAATACTTCCAATTACAATACAATACTTACAATACTTCTTTTCTATTTAAAGCGCTAGCTGTCAGCAGTTCATATTGCACTTTTAAGCTTTTATTTTGACGGAAACAGCAGGAAAGCTTTTATGTTGACGGAAAACTACAGCTTTAGTGAAAACAGGCTTACAAAAAGGCATCTCACTACAGATCTAGTGAAATGCTGTAATCATCTGCAGCAAAAATAACGCGTGCTAAACTCACAGCATATGCAATAAACGAGTTCACTGCATTAACTGTATGAGCTGTGAGCTGTTCTGAGGCATGGAAAACACCAGATCACAAACTGATCGCCTGAACGAAGTGTGCACTTTGCTTTGAAATGTACAGCGAAAACAGACCTGCAGGGATTAAGCCATATTGTGCTTTCAGTATTAGTTCGTTTGACAAATACTGTGCCAAAGCATAATGGCCCAAAACTTTAAACACCTTTTATGTTAGAATAAGATGTTTACATTTATTTTAAAAACTACACTTTTTGCCTGGAAGACCTTTCATATCATCATGTGACCACTATGGTATCGAGATTTTGCCATTGTGATACCACAGTATTGATAATACTGTTACATCCCTAAAGTTGAACACACTAAATCTAATTCTAATAACAATGTAAATCTAATTATGATTGCTTCTTTATGTATTATTGTAACACCACCTAAAACATCAATAAATATCCCATCAAAAGACAGTATGTTTACACTGTGTTTAAGGGGTGTGTGTGTGGCCTCATTGATCGATCGTTGCGCCTTCAGTAAAATCTCAGGTTGGTAAAGGTCTCTTTGTGTCATATAGCCATTAACACCCTTTGTTTTTCCTCCTGCACCCGGTTTGCACTGGGAAGTTCAAAAAGGCAAACAAGACAATCTGTTAGCTCCATTACCCTCACACACACACACACACACACACACACGCTGGCAACAATGACAACACCCCAACACTGATTAACTGATGCTAAACTCACACACAATGTCCCCATTAACAGCTGTTATTGTTTCAATTTAAAGCTCATAAAAACAGCTGATTAGCTCTGCCTGAGAAGGCACCTTCTACTTGTCTAGGCCACATGACAATACGCATCCTCCTCTCTTCTACATTTTGGCATATTTTTCCTTTTATTTCCCGTATTAGATGCCATATCTCTCTCTCCACCTCACTCTTTCTCTGCGTTTCTTGCCTGTGGCGAATTGGCAAAATGTGTTAGCCAACGTGGGTACATGTGTTAAGTGGGGATCAATTGTTTGTTTAACAGCTAGTCTGTATTAAACAGGGAGGATGTAATTACAGAGAGAGAGAGAGAGAAGAGGTCCTTTTTTTTTAAATAGCGCCGACGCTCGCTCTGGTGGGTGGGGGCATTTCCTGACACTTGATCAATGTAAAATCTGGGGCAGGAATTGGCGGCGGAGCGGTGAGGGAAATTAGAGTTGATAAAACAAGCAGGCAGAAAAGAGCCCAGCTTTCAGGGAGTCTTTCCTCCGTGTCCTGCTGAGCATCCTGGGTAACTCGCCTGAAGCAAACTTGAGTGGGTAATGAAAGGGGATGAGAGACCAAAATAAGTGCTTATTCCCTTTTGCCATTTTGCTGCTTTGCTTTGTTCTAATCAAAGAGCTTCTTTCAAATGTTGCGTACCTACTGTGGGTTTTGGTTTTCGCGCCTGCCAGGGAGGCGTATCAGCTAACCTTGCCAAGAAATGGCCCACAACAGGGAAACAAACATATCCAGCAGCACACACACTGTCTCTCCCTTTCCTCCTGCTCTCACTTATAGCCATCCAATCATACAAAAACATTTGCTCGTTTTTTTTTTTTTTAAGTACATAATAAAATAGTGTATGTTCTAATGGTGAGTATTTAAGGGCTGAATTTTTAGATAGAGGAAAGTAAAGACATGCAGATTTCTGGGCAGTGGTTAAAAGGAAAGTAAATGGTTAGAACCCATGTGGGATCCAGTCGTAGTATGTGTGTGTGTGTGTGTGTGTTTGTGTGTGTGATGTACATAAACAGGACATGCTCTTATTGAAGGGTTTCGGCTCTGATTTTGGACAGAATGATGGTCAGTGATGTGTCAAAGTTTTTTTTTTTAATTCATTTATTCAAAAATATATTGATACTGTTTATTTTATTAATGCATGCTACTTTCTGTGTTATTGTAAATTATCCATGTGATCCATGCATGTGTATTTTATTTTAAAATATGTATTTTTAAGTGAAGCTTTTTGCATTCTTGCAAAAGATATACAAAATTGACACAGCACAATTATTTTCAATATTGATAATCATAATCATTTTCTGAGCAGCGAATCAGCATATTAGAATGATTTCTGTAAGATCATGTGATCATCATGTGACACTGAAGACTGGAGTAACAGCTGCTGTAAAAATCATCATTGAAATATCATTTTAATATATATTCAAATAAATTAAATTGTAAATAATATTCAAAAATATTACAGTTTTACAGCATTTTTTTTATATTTGATATATTTTTGAGATATTTTTAAATATTATAAAGATCTTGTCCACCATGTGGTACAAAAAAGTTTAAATAAATAATATTATAATTATATAAATATTTATAATAAATAAGAGAGCGTCTCTGAAGACCCTTATGGCTGTGTCAAGGTCAGAAAGACTGAACACACACCTTTTATGAGATGCCATGGTACACACCAAAAAAAAACAACAAAAAAAAACTTGATAATATTTCTAAAGAAATAATTATTTATATTTGATATGATATCAGTAGATTTTGTTGACGTTGCTGAAAAGGCTAGAAAGTTTTTCAGACATTTTTAAACTAGATATTTAGACTAGATATATTTTGTTCATGTGTTTATTTATTCATTGTTTTTACAGTTTTTTAGTATTATAGTGTCTTCCAATTTAATAGCTGGAAGCATTCAGACATTCTGCAGCTCATTTGTCTTGTGTACAAGCTTCCTATAATGTATACAAATGCAAAACTAGTACACAGAGAGACATGCTGTTGTCATTTACTAGCTCTTTACAATAAAAGCATTCCTTCAGTGCAATGAAAATGTGGACAGGCACAAAAAAGCTCCATTTGCTCTTCATTTTATGTATGCGTGTGAGTGTAAGAGCGAGGCTGTGATTGAGTGTGTCTGTGTGTCTTTGAAGTCTGTTCAGGTCATTAGGCTCCATTTCCCATTGACAGAGATCTTATAAGACGACCATTTGAGTCCAACAATAGTCCTTAATGGCTTAACGCCTCTGTCTGCATTTAGTCGGGCTCTCTCTCTCTCTCTCTCTCTCTGTCCCTCTGTGCTGTCTCTCTCTCTCTCGTACTTTAAAGCTGCCAAGCTTCCCTCGATGCCTGCTCGCTTTTTTATGGGGTGTAATAACGAGGCGCAGCTGCGGGGTAAAACGGGGCGTAACGTTAACCCGGGCATAGCAGAGTCACTTCAGAGGTCAAAGTTCACAGCATTGTACCCTGACTGGATGGGTGTATATTAGAGTCAGTAAAGATTGTTTGTTGTGCTCAGATTTCTCCTCTAATCCCCTGCTGAGTTTGGGTTTAAGGTACTAAATTATCCCCTCAGTCATAGGACTAGGTTTGACTATATTAGGTAATGAAATGGCCTTAATTGCTGAAGCGTGTGTAATTGGAGGCTGTTAATGGCTGATAAAGTGCTGCAGAGGGATGAAAGTTTCTGATGGAGATAAATACCTGAGATGGTGTACAGTGTTAGACAGAACAGTATGGTCAACACATGCATGCACACACACTCACAGACTCTAATGTTTTCTTGCTAATGGCAGATTAATAACCTTGAACTTGGAATGGAGTAAAGTAGGGCTTAACTTTGGAAATCTCGGGGGCCACAAATCAGGATCCTCATTTCTGTATGTTAATAAGACAAATGGACAATGTGTGAAATGACCAAAATCTTATATCAAGGTATTAGTAGGGTTATATAAATTTTAATAATAATGGAGATACACAAGAAGTTAATACTTGTATTTAGTAAGGATGCATTAAATTGATCAAAAAGGACACTAAATATATTTATAATGTTACAAAATATGTGACTCTGCACCATAAAACCAGTCATAAGGGTCAGATTTTTGAAATTGAGATTTATACAATATCTGAAAACTGAATAAATAAGCTTTCCATTTTTTTTAAAATGGTTTATTATGTAAGGGCAATATTTGGCCAAGGTACAACTATGTGAAAATCTGGAATCAGAGGGTGCTAAAAAAAAATCAAAATATCGAGAAAATTGCCTTAAAAGTTGTCTAAATGAAGTTCTTAGCAATTCTTATTACTAATCAATAATTAAGTTTTGATACATTTACGGTAGAAAATTTACTAAGTATATTCATGGAACATGATCTTTATTTAATATCCTAAGAATTTTTGGCATAAAAGAAAAATCAGTATTTTTTTTGACCCATACAATGTATGTTTGGCTATTTAAGACTGGTTTTGTAGTCAAGGGTCACATATTTTAATTTCAAATAAATGCTGTTCTTTTCAACTTATAGGTTTTAACAAAAGTACTAAGAACCACAACATTTCAACATGACAGCAATACAAAATATTTCTTGAGCACCAAATCACTATGTTGAAATGATTTCTTGTGTTTCTTCATGTGACACTAAAGACTAGCAGTGGCTGCTGAAAATTCTGATTTGCAGTTACAGGAATAAATTAGATTTTAAAATATAACAATACATGGAAAACAGTTGTTTTAAATTGTAATAGTATTTCACAATATAACAGTTTTACTGTATTTTAGATTAAATAAATGTGCATAAGAGATTTAAAAAACAAAAAAACAAAAAAAAAAACATCAAAAACATTTATTGACACCAAATATTTAAACGGTGTATATTGTGAAGTTGTTTTTCATCATCATGAATAATCATATCATCTGGTTTGTGTCTATTTATTAAAAAAACTCTATTAAAAATTCAACCCAAAAATATTTTATTGATAAATATTTTACTGAATAAAAAATATTGGTTTTGAATATTATTATTGCATAATAATTACATTATGCAGGGTTATATCATTTTAATATTACAATTTGAAACTAATCGATATATATATATGATGGAGATAATATAAAGCCTTTTTTAATGTACATCTATGCATTTGGCAACCGCTTTTATCCAAAGTAGAAAAAAAGTAACACTGAGTAGTGCATGTTGCCTTATTGGCTATTTGACACACTTATGTGTACAGTTACCATGAAACACACACACTCCACCACTCAGCGCTAGTACGAGCAACGCCATTCTGATAATGAAAGGACCTTACTTAGTTAGCCTGGGAAAAAAGAGAGCGAGGCAAAGAAAATATTAGAGGATGAGTAAAAACAAAAGAGGCGCCAATCGCTCAGATCAAACTGACCCCTGCCACTCTCTGCTCTCCTTTAATCTTAATTGAATCAGGCTTTCAGAGAACTGTTGACACTGAGAGATTGCACTACCCTGGGAGGCCCAGGCGAGCCAGAGGTGCCACACTAAAAGCAGTCGCCATCCTCATTACGGTGTCCACCCCTCTCTGGTCCCGCCATCCCTCACTGTCAGCAAAAGATAATGTCCTTCCTGCAAATTTGATCTCTCACTGTGGTCCAATCTGACGAGGCAAAGTGGGCCACCGATTTTTAAACCTTCACACACACACTCACACCTACAGTAGACACATTCACTGAAATCCAAGATGTCTTTCTAAGAGCATGTGACTTCTAATACTAGCAGTTGCACTGAAAGTTGACAAAGTACAAAAGCAGTCATGTGGCTTTTCCATTAGAGGAAGTGAGGTTAAAGGTAGCAACATATGCAGAGCAGTGCTGTGTCTGCAATAGCTGAGTCTCTGCTTCAGGAACACTACGTGAAGTATGAAAGCAGTCTGTGATAAGCGCTAATCTCGATGAAGCTCTCAGGAACAGACCTCTCCTGTTAGAGCTGCTAAAGCACTGTGAACGAATAGAATACTAATGCTTCTCACTCCGCTTGACCTGTGCCAGCCCCAGCCTGCCCCACAAAGCATGCTAAACATGGCCCACGCTTGTTCGTAGGGTCCACATGTACCCCACCGGTGGGCCAATGCTGGGCCAGCAGCCCGAACGCCATATAAGTCTGTGTTTTGATCAAAGGCGAGGGTGCTGCATCTCTCTCTGTGTTTTGGACAAGAACAAAAATGCCAAATTCAGCCCTGAGGCCAGACTCATGCATAATGAATGTGCATTATTCATACAATTATTGATAATGCTTTTTACATCAGTGATTATTCATACATTAATTATTGCAAGCGCTAATGTCTGAGCATTAAAGATATTGTTATTAATGTTGAATCATCTTTAAAGGAGGTCCCAGAGGCCTGAAGCTATAAAGCTAGAGAGAGGGAGAGAGAGAGAGAGAGAGAGAGAGAGAGAGAGAAGGGCTGGCTCTAGCATCACTCTCACTCTCTTTATCTTTCTGTCTCTCTCTCCCTGTCTGTGTCTGATTGATCATATCCCAGCCTGTCTCCTGGGAGGTCAATGCATCAGTTCAGATATAAATAATTGATATTGCATGTGTACATATTCTTAATTATTGTTAAATATTAATAGAGCTTTATGCTAGAGGTTGATTATAATTTTCTCAGTGATTAGTGGCTTAGTATTACTAATGCTACCTCTGTAATAGCATGTTTGTGTTTGGCCTGAAAATGAGGTCAAAATTCACTTTCAAAAGCTCACTGAATTGATCACAACATACAGGTTGCTGAATTGGAATGGCAAGATAAACACACACTGCCATGATAAATGTTCAGTTAATATAGAAAATTGGTGTATTGGCTCTCTTTATTTACGCAAAATATTTTGTCTTAAAATATTAAGTGTATCAGTATTTATTGTTTTAGTCATACCTTTTATAAAAATAAATGCTTTATTGATTTGATCCAGAAACCAATAATGCTCAGTACGTTAGTGGACTCTACATGAAGCCCAGTGGTGGGCAAAGCTGTAGTGTGTCAGCAGGAAATATCAGTTTACATTTCCAAACATTCATTTTGCCATTAATTATAATGATCCAGTGAGATTTTTGTTTGCACAAGGAGTCTGAAAACAGCCAGAAAATCTGGTCTCATCATCATCCAGTCTGTCTGGAAAGACATTAAGAAATAGAACAAAACTGAGACAGACTGAATCCAGGAGAACTGTGACAAAGTCTCCAAGATGCTTCAAGAGACCTGCCTGCAAAGCTACCTGAAAAACGATGCGCAAATGCACCTAGGATGGTCGCACCAAACGTTGATTTAATTTAAAGAAAATCTATTTATGACATTATTTTTGGCAGCATCCTTTTTTTTTTTTTTTTTTTTTTTTTACAGCATTTTTACACAAAAGCTTAAAACTTTTATCATTACTATAGCTTTGCAGATAAGTTTCTTAAAGCATCTTGGAGATTGTACCACAGTTCTTCTGGTTTTAGTCTGTCTCAGTTTGTTCTGTTTCTTCATGTCATTCCAGACAGACTGGATAATGATGAGATCAGATCTCTGCGTGGAGCACTGGGTGTTGTCAGACTCCTTGTGCAAACAAAAATCTCACTGGATTATTACAATTAGTGGCAAAATGAATGTTTGGAAATGTAAACCGATATTTCCTACTGACACAATACAGCAACAGATAGAAATAACTGACTTAAAACATTTTTTTAGCTGGTGAAAGTACTACTACTAGTGTTCTAATAATTTTGGCCACCACTGTATATTAGAATTGCAACATTAAAAGGATAGTTCACCCAACAAATTAGAATTCTGTTATTAATTACTCACCCGTTGTTCCAAACCCATAAGATCTTTATTCTAATTCGGAAGATATTCTTAATGAAATCTGAGAACTTTTTGTCTCTGCATATAACAACGCAACCGAAACGTTCAAGGCCCAGAAAGGTAGTAAGGACATTGTTAAAATAGTCAGAATCAGAATTCGCTTTATTCGCCAAGTGTGTGCCGACACACAAGGAATTTGTTGTGGTTTTTTAAGGTGCTCTTGGTACATACATACATACATACATACATACATACATATCAAACATGAGAACAGAAAACATTTAAATAGTAAAACTTAACAATAAATAAAAATAAGTGTATGCGCATTGTTTACTCTATATACAGTTGTATAAATAAAGAGATATGCATATGTATAATACTTGAGAAAGAGGCAGTCTTTAAAGATGAAGAATTAATCACAGAAATGAATTACGGAACACAGGTGATGATTTATGTGTTAGCTGTTTAGGCTGGAGTCCCATATGCGTTGTGGTATTCTCATGAATGTGCTTTGAAGACTGACACAGAAGAAAAAAAAAGTTGTAATTTTTGTTTTCTTTGCACACAAAAAGTATTCTCATATTTTCCTAAAATTATGGTTGAACCACCAGATGTCACATAGACTAATGTCACAATGTCCTTACTACCTTTATGGGCCTTGAGCGTGTCAGTTGCGTTTCTTTCAACGCAGGGTCAGAAAGCTCGCGAATTTCATCAAAAATATCTTAATTTGTGTTACGAGGATTAATGAGCTTTTGGAATTACATAAGGTGAGTAATTAATGAGAGAATTGTAATTTTTGGGTGAACTATCCCTTTAAACAAGAGGACATCGTTTTGTCATCCTTTTGGGCTCTCATATGGTTTTGTATGCTTTACGGCGAGTACCTCCCATTGCTCCGCTGCTGCTGACATACCTCTGATATTCTTAGGAGGATAAGTGTGAGTGTCTTTTAGTCTGTTAATGGCTGTGTGAACGCATAAGCCTCTCTTCCCACGCACGGAGGAAATAAAGAACAGGGAATTCCGGTCCAGCATGAGATGCCAGAGTATTCCCCTGCTTTGCCCGCACTCAATAAATAGTAAATCTATTTCCGAGACTGGACCGTGTTGCTCAAGAGGCCCCTGGCAGCTGACCTTTAGGTCTGCTATTTAGCGAAACAACATTATCATTCCAAGCTCCTCCTGCTGATGGTAAAACACATAAACCCCCCTACGCACAAACACACACACACCAGAAACACTATACTCAGCTATGGTACAGGAAGCCAGGATGTTTCCAACACCTCAGCCAGAGAGGCTCATGGGGAAGGAGAGTGGGCTGCTCATGTGATCAGGTTTCGCCTCAATGTGTTGAATTACCAAAAGAGCACATTTTCATCCTGCTAATCGCTACGCTAATGCTATTGGCATTGATAAACTGGGCAAAACATGGTTCTTAAGAGATCTTTCCTGCTCCGTTAGCTGGTAATTGTCTCCTAAAGCTGTCTGGGGCAGTGAGTGATATCGCTGACCAGGTGGAGGAAGGACAGGAATAAATTTAGCCGTTTTGTGACGCTCGTGGCATGGCGGCCGCTTGGTCAATGTGTGTGGGGCGAAAGTGGTCTGTAATGAGTCCTGGAGACAGACAGCTTCCAGAACCCGAGAATAGGAGCGATCTGTCCACGAGAGCATTTTGCACGTACGCAGGCTCATTTTCTGTCACACACGTGCTCATTCGAACTCACTTTCCGTCGCACTCTACCCTTTGATAATTGGTAAACGATATCGATTTCTTTAAAATTGGGTTTCCAAAGATCTGATTCGCCTCCCCCATAACACTATCTACTGTCATAGATATCACCGGATTTGTTCCGTGCAATTGCTCATCTATCGGCTTCTGCTTCGAACAGCACTGGCCTTTGTCATTAAATAAGTTTTGTCTCATCTTCATTCCTGTAGTGCTGGAAATGAGACCTGCCCCTACAACACACACTTTCTCTCTCACACACACACACACTCTCACACAGATTGGATTGCTGCTGACTAACCATTGTGGCGTTCCAATAAACGTCCATGGTTATGTCCTCATCCAGGGTTTCGGGTTGCAGTGTTAATAAAGAACTGTGTTCCCCCCTGGGTTCAGTGCCATCTTGGCATTTCGGATCTGCTGCTTGGTGAAACACAGTAACGGCCCAGTCCGCATTCTCCACAGCCCACTAGAGAGGCGTGTGTGCGTACATGTGCTCCTCTTACACGCTGATGATCGTACACTTCCCTTATTGTTTTACAGCCACTCAGACAATCCTGCGAACAGCTGTCTACAGAAGCTCAGATAAACTGTTTACACAAACACCATGCATTTCATTTTACAGACGATTCAGTGTGGGAGTAGAAGTGCACCGATAAACAGAGGCAGAATACAAGTATGGAGAGGGTTTTTTTTTGGAGCCTTCCTTTGTGTAGGACTAATATCCGTAGGAATGTTTGAAGACAAGTAATTGTATTGCTTTCAGTACTGTTAATGGAATTTTGCCTTTGATTTATAGGACAGTGTAGACCAGACAGGAAAGCTAAGGTAGAAATGATCGGGTATGGAGCAGGTCGGATTCGAAACAGGGCCCCTTCACGCTCACCAGCTCTTTATACTACACTCTGTGCCTTTATTTTAAAGAGGCTCCATATTAAAAATCATACAGCCACAGGCTATGAGTCTTTCTGTGTACTGAAATGGCAGTTGAGGCAGTTTTTGGTTGCTTTGCATTAAATAAGGGAAAATTATGCACAAAGAGTGCTGAATGTAATTAAACTAATTAAAACTACAGCATTAATAAAATATCACCCAAAACAGCTGTTGACTGAGATTTAGGCCTTGGGATGCAAGAGGCTGTGTTTAATATATGTGCTTTTAAGGACTCCCTGTTGTCACACACACACACACACACACACACACACACACACACACACACACACATATTTATGTCTTGGGAAAGCCTTATGCACACATGATGGAACAGGTCACAAAATCACAGCAAAAGCTATTCTAATAATACATACAAGGGAACAAAAAGGGAACTGCAACTGGTATCACTAATGTTTGATTACTTAATCATTTGGATATCTACTTTATATCTAGTAACTGAAATGTGACATATTTGCATAATTGCTCAAATAATTATTAACAGAAATCTAATGAATCTCTTCAGCCCTGAGATAAAAAATACATTTTTAATTAAACATTGTTAACACTTTATTTAGGAACCAATTCTTAATGTTAACTAGTTGCTTATTAACATGCGTAGTACTAGCATATTGGCTTAACTTAACTTTCTTCCTTTACAACTTCCTTACTGTTAGCAGGCAGCAAATTAGGAGCTTTATCTATTTTTGAAACAATTAAATTTTTTATATACTTATATTACATGGCAAAATACTTTTTATGATAATTTCCTGTGACTGCTAATTTTCTGTATATAAGTTTCACACCAAATTGTTATATGATATATAACAAATGACAAATATAAATGATAGCACAGATAACAAGTATAGTAGTATTTGGAAAAGAAAACAGTGGAGTGGTGAATGTGACATACTTTAAAGAATGAGTTCACTTCCAGAAGAAAAAAATTCTGATAATTTGACATCCAGGATGTTCATGTCTTTGTTCCTTCAGTCAAAAATAAATTAAGACTTTTTAGGAAAACATTCCAGGATTTTTCTCCATATTGTGGACTTTAATGAGTTAAAGGTCCAAATTGCAGTTTCAGTGGAGCTTTAAAGGGCTGTACTTTTAGCCACAAATGCTCATTTTGCACTAGCTCTGCGATGTGTGTCTGCAACTTCCCCTGTGGTTAGTTCTCCGTCTGTGTACTGTGGTTCTCATTATCTCATTTTCTCCTCCAGGTTTAAAATTGTCCAATATAATTGTTTTACCTTTTTTTGTACTTTTTTGTACTTCCACCTACATCACTCGTGACCTTTCCAACATGGCTATGTAATGAGTGAAGTTGAGCTAGTGCAAGACGAGCATTTGTGTTTAAAAAGTATATGAATTTTAAATTTTTATAGAAATTGACTGATCGTTTAGCTAGAAGAAACCATTATTTCTCAGCTGGGATTGTGTAGAGTCTTTTGAAGCTTCTTTGAAACTGCAATTTGGACCTTCAACCCATTGTTCCCCATTGAAGTCCACTATATGGAGTAATCTGAGAAAAAACATTCCTTAAAAACATTCATTTTTGCTTAACTGAAAAAAGACATAAACGTCTTGGATGAAATGGGGGAGAGTAAATTATCAGGAAATTTGTGTTCTATAAGTGAACTAATCCTTTAATATACTGTTATTGTGCTTTTTTCATTTTATTTCAAAGTCGGATAACCAATCAAGATGAACGAGATTGTCCCTCTTTCTATTTGGCATGAGGAGGTTAAATAAAAACATTCCTGGTGAAGAATATTCACTGTGTTTCCTCAAGGCGATGTCCACATCCACAAATCACACAGCGTCCTTCCTCAGTCTGTCAGTGAGGGCTGAATGAGCGGTGTGTTTAATGACAGCTAATGGATATTCCAGAGGCCAGAGACAAACAGACAGTATACTCAGATCAGTGATAACAGACACAATGAGGGCTGAGCCCAATGATTAATCAGCCCGAGTCTGATTGTGTGGACAGTCCAACAGGAGTGTGGTGTGTTCCTGTGTTGGGCCATTGTGTGCGTGTGTCACACTCAAACACACAGACAGGGGGTTGTATACGAATTGGTGGATGGGTTTGAGTGTGTTTGACTGATTGGGGTCGGGTGAACCCTCCTGACTGGTCATTCTGCCACCCACTCGGACCTCATCCTCAACTTGTCTCCATACTGGATGGTTTATGTGTCTTGTACATGGGTGCCTGCATGTGGCCTGTATGTCTCTCTTTCCCTCTCTGTATATGTATTGAAACAAGTTCACAGCAGTACGAAAGGCTCATAAATTTTTAAATGGACTGGTGACAGTACTTAAGTAAATATGAGTTCAGTTTGTGTAGGTACATTTGTAATTGTCAGTATCCAGACTATTAGTGTTTATCTTAGAATGTCACAGTATGTCATATGTGTGTGTGTGTGTGTGATGTTATCTAGTTTTGCATGTATGTATGTGTGTTGATGTATAAGTTTTGTCTGGCTCATTAAAGCCATAGCATATGTGACGGATGGTTTGGTACGTGACCTCTCTTAAGACCGGTCAGCAGCGCAGACCAGTCTGTGACCTTCGGACACTCCTTCACATTAATCACCGCCTGCTGTGAGGGCTTTTAGCAGTGGTGCTGAAAACTACTGTCCATCTCCTCTTTTTCTCTGCAGACCATCCATCCTTCTCTTTCATTTTTTCCCTAGGCCGGTATCAGGCCATCAGGGTGCTCTCATCAGCACTGGTTTTATCTGGGAACGCTGCTGAATATTGAAATGTGATCCTTCACTGATAAAGGGCCTCTGTCTAACTCTCCATTCTCTCCCACTCACCTCTATCTGATAGAGTCAGCACACCACAGTATTACTCCATTGTCTCGCTCACAGGGTGCTGATAGCACAGGTACTCCGTGTGGAGGGCTGTGGGTGTGTGTTTGTGTGCTCTGAGATACTCAGGGTAGGTGGAAGGATAACAATGATGCTGACGATGATGATGATGGTACTAATGAAGATGATGTGTGTGTCTTGGGAAAGAGGGGGTGTATGGCAGATAGAGAACCGATAAGAGCCGCTTGCTTGGACAGGGGACGGGCTGTCTGTCCTCGCTTGTTGTGGTCGTGAGCGCATACCCATAATGCAAGGTGAAAGATGGATGTCTATCATTCTTTCTTTCTTTTTCTTTCTTTACGCTATGCCACCCCCTATCAGGGAATGCTCCTTCCCAATGAAGAAAATAGGCCAGTGCTAATTAAAGTGTGTACCTGAACAGCAGAAGCACTTCAAAGGAAGCTCACTAATGCATAACATACTGATAATTACACACTCCACACCACCCCTACCACCTCAGGTATCACCCACACAGAGGCTCAGGCTACACTACTCATCCTGTTGCTTTTATTTTTGTGTGTCTAAGCCATGTTGACATAGACTGGGTGCTTATGAAGGTGTATATTGGCAGTAGTATTGGCCTCGTTCAGGTCGGCTTACTTCATAGAGCCCCATCATGCTTATCTTATCAGCCAGGTTATTAACCAAGATCAAACAAACTATCTAGAATGAGTTAGACAACAATGAAAACGTCGTCAAATCGCTGCCATAAAGTCAAGACGCTTCAGAAGTGATTGAGAGGTGTGTTAGGGCTGTGTTTTTATCAAATGAACTACCCGTTAATTAATCAAATAAATGACAAGTAATTACAAGCGTGTATTTGTGAGGAAGGTCTCCAAATTAAGATTTTTCAAAGGTATTACTTTATTGTTGATTGCAGATGAGTAAAGAATTATTTCTTGTATTTTGTTTGTCTTACTGTACTTTTTCTTAGCAACTGTGAACTCCCAAAATGTGAAAATGCTAAATTAGGTTTAAACTATTCTTATTTACTCTTAATTTCTATAAAAATCCTTATTAACCACTTTATTCTTCAATGCAAAAGTAAGCCTAGGGTGACACTTCCGGTTCTCATTAGCTGCTATCGAGAAATAACGAGAAAAATAACAACGTACAGTAACCGGTAAAACTGTTTGCACTACAAACCAGTGTGTTCATAATTAAGATAATACATTAAAATAATATGGACACACCAATTTGCAATATCAAGCATCAAAACAATCAACAAAATCAAAGCATAAAAATACTTGGACACGGATGAGACCGGAAGCCATACCCATAACATGTATAAAATATTGTTACAGTTTTGAGTATGTTATTTATTTTATTATTATTATTTTTTTTTTTTATCAGCTCACATTTGTACGTTTGTACTGTTCTACTACTACTGCCAAGACTGATTTATTTGATAGTTTATTTGATCCTAAATACCATAAAACCGTTACATTATGAAATGTTATTACAATTATATTTATTATATTACAGTTAAAAAATAACTGTTTTCTATTTAAATATATTTTAACATTTTATTTGTGTGATGCGAAGCTGAATTTTCAGCATCATTACTCCAGTCCTCAATGTCACATGATCCTTCAGAAATCGTTCTAATATGCTGTTTTGGTGCTCAAGAAACATTTCTTCTTCTTATTATTATTTCAACATTAGCACTGTTGAGAACAGTTCAAATGCTTCATATTTTTGTGCACATCATGATACATACATTTTGTACGGATTCTCTTTTGTAATATTATACTATAATCAGGGGTGCACATATGTGGTACGCAGGTGCGCATGTGCGGCCAAAATAAAAAAATGCGTTGTGTACATAAGTTCAGACCGCTCATTTGCATACTGACATGGTTGACAGCTGTTAAATGCACATTTACCATTTTATATTGACAAACTGTAATACTGTATGAGATTTCTATTCAAACTGAACGCATAAATTTAGGCTATCTGATGCCATTTTGAAAGTAATATAATGCAAAACTGTGACATTTCATTCACTAACCCTCTTCTATCGTCAGTGCATATACTTACTTGCCGGCAACCCGCCAAAATAAAAGCTTGCTAATTTTAAGTTTTGAAAATGATGAAAATTCATGTAAAATTTGAGTAAATATTTAAGTTCAACATATTATAATTGTATTTTTATTTTATAATATTATTTTTATATATATATATATATATATATATATATATATATATATATATATATATATATATATATATATAATTTAAACATATAATAGTATTACCACACTTTATTATTTTATTATAAAAAAATCTAACTAAATAAAGTGCAATAATATTATTATCACTATTAATAATTATATATTTTTTGTAGTTATATTTAATGAGTCACACTATATGCAGTGTAAGGACCAAACCAAATCTCCAGGTGCTGTTATGAGGGCTTACATGTTTTTGTGCACCCCTGAATATAATATTACAAAAGATTGCAATAATATATTAAATAATTTCCTTTTACTGTCAGTTTTTATTTTTCATTTCTTTACCCATAAAAAAAACCCACACCAGACATGTGAACATTAGTTTATTTGCATTAGTGCTATCTGTAGTCTGTGTTTTGTTAACATCATAAGGGTCATAAAAGACTATACAATAAGGAATGTTACTTGCTAAAATGGTTGGTATTACATTTTTTTTTTTTTTTTACATTATATTTTTCCTGTTTTGTGTCTTGAGGTATGAATGTTAAATTGCATGAAATATTACCAGCTGAGTCACCACAGAATGTTTTTTTCATTGACTCTTGTGCTGCAGTTCACTGTTTCTACAGTGCTCAGCACAACAAAGCCGCCATTAATAATGTGTGTCAGGGAGCAGATGCGTGTTCTCATTCTAATCATCCAATCAGAGCTTTTGTCCATAAATAATTGGAGTGATTTTGCGGCCTGTAAATTACAGCTTATTAAATACATACACAGGCACACACACACACACACATACTTGCTTTGGCGTATGAGGCAAGATGAGCATCAGATACAACTCCGACAGTCCGTGATATTTGTTTGAAGCAAGTGTGTGTGTTTGCAAGCATTTCCATGTGCATGTTTTGATCTTTGTTCTTGTGCCATGGTCATTGAGAAACTCCAGGAACAGAAAACCCTCGTTAGTGGCTCAGGCCCCCAAACAGGCCTGTGATTGGCAGCTGCTCTCCTCACGGCAGCATGAGTCTTTCACACCTCCTCTCTCTCCATATGCTCCTGTGTGGTCAGACGGGGAGAAAGCGCATGTGACGTGGTGCTTCAGCTCCGGCCTCAAATCTCTATTTAATCTCCTGGACTCGAGTTACCCCACACTTAATAAACACAGATTAGTGCTATTCTTCAAAGCGTGTGGCACGTATCTCACTAGCAACGTCTCGCCAGGGCCCTGCCCAACGATGGAACCGGCTGGCATGATAATCGGCCCGATTGGCATACCGCTCAGATGCGTATACCCACACACAGACGCAAACCATCACTGATTCATATATATACTATAGCTACATGTATTAGCACATACAGTTTTAAGTCTTCACACAAAGACTGGCAGTGCCTGGCGTGCTAAACGGCGTGAGTAGTGTGTCATCTGCTCAGACTCTTCTGTCTGGCCCATGGATCCACTTGGCTGGGCGGACCATGTTTTGGACATCCTCCTTCTCTCTAGTGCCAAGAGCAATGTTTCGGGAGCGTCCAGGAAAACAAGGGACCTCCTTATTAACCTTTAGCTTTGAAGCGCACATTTTTTAGTGGGTATTTTTAATGTTCTGTTATATGATATCTGGATCAGAGAGAGAAATAAAATAAGAGATTATGAAGGACATAATACGGCATAAAAAGCATAACGGAGATGCAGATCCGGCGTCAGCGTGTTGGGTGAAATTAGTTCTCCGCCGGCGTCACAATGGGCCAGGGCTGTAATATTGAAAGGTTACTTGGGTTACGCAGGCTCGCCTGTCTGTCACCTCTCTGCCTTCAGGGGGAACTAATCACTTCACCCCATAATTACAGCCACAATAGAGCCGGTAAAAGAAACCTGCTGCCTTTCAGCTGAAGACAGGGGCTTTTTTTAATTAGGCCCATCCGTCTTAACCTTGTCTTCCAGAGGTGAGCGGGAGGTAGCCGGTTTGAGCTATGAAAACACAGCACTGTACTACCCCAAACACACACACACACACACACACGCACACTGTATTGTGTGTGTGCAAGTATTGCATCGCATTGCAGACGCTAGCCGTTGGAGTGGCATTGTCTCTGTCTCTGGCTCCAAAGGGGATTTGTGCGTTGAATGGTGTTTTTCTTTTTTTCTCTCTGTGAGACAATACTCAAAATTCACAATGGGAACCCAATACTACACGCCAGAGCAATGCATGCCAAACGCGTGATGGCCGACTATAAAAAATTAAGTGAAACTTCAGATGACTAAACAGCTGCTGGTGTGACATACAGCTTGCAGGTTTGAATAGAGAACGACTTGTAGCGGGATTTTATTGGGCTTTTCTCAGAGTGGAATCAGGGATTATATCAGAATCAGTGTCTTGAGTCTGAGCTTCATTTAAGAATGTTTGGAGTGTTTTGCAGAATTGTCAAGCCTCTCCAGACTTTTTTCCAGATTTTTTGCGTTTTTGAGACAGGTGGATTTTAAATGCGACTTAATAAAAAAGACAATTGGAAAAAAATATCTGAAATGCTGTGGCAGAAATCATTGATTTACAGTATGCTAAAGGTTAGTCCAATTGTGTCTCATCTTCTACAGATCAAGTGCTTCACGTGAAAAATGATTTCACCTACCCTCATGTATCTCTGAACATTTTCACATGCAACGCAAAAGGAGTTGTGATCTTTGGATGTTGGTTGTAATTTTTAATTAATTTATGAAATTATTTTAAAGTCAAAGTTAGGTCTAGATTTTATGGAAACCTGTTTCCACCTAAAGAAAGGGTAATTGTGCCTTTATGTTATGAGATTGTGATTTTATATGTCACAGTTTTGCTTTATGTCTCATAATTGTGGCTTTATACTTTGCTATTGCAGCTTTGTAATATTCCCACTGTATATGTTACTTGCTTCTGTATATCTCATAACTGCGACTCCGCATGAAATCCGTTTTATTTTTTTGGCAAATTCCATTTTTTACATTTGAATATTTCTGGATTCTGTTTTTTTTTTTTTTTCTGTTTACAATGTTTTAGTTTTAATGGTTAAATAAAATTGTATTAATCATTGATAAATTGAAATCATGAAACTTACACAATTTAGCAGCAATTTCTATAAAGTTTAACAAATGTAACATTTTTAAGGCATTTTAATGCCATTATTATTATTATTATTATTATTATTATTATTATTATTATTATTATTATTATTATTATTATTATTATTATTATTCAAATTCAGTTATATTTTTTTACCAAATTCTGTTTTCCATTAGTTTTCTGCATTCAATTTTAATGGTTTCATAAAATTTTAATAATGAAAAGCTCTAAATAATTAAATCTCTAAATAATTAATCAAAAATATATATTTTTACTATTATTTTATTTCTTTGATTTTCAGAAATCCTGTGTTATGTGTTATGTGTACATTTTTCTGGTATTTTTTTTTTAAGTTGCTGTGAAGACCTGAGGTTCTGTTTGTATATATGACGTGTTTAGGTAACAAAACCACGTGTCTGCGCCATTCATTCACACAGAGATATGCAGAACATGCAGGATTCATATTTAAATAGTATTTTGTGGATAATATTCATATCATATTTTGATTTAAGTGTACTGACCAACTTTTGATTTATTCTTCCAAAATGTGGCAACAAATTGTGACATTCCTCGTTATACAGTAAATTCCATTTATATGACGAGATTTCACTATTCTCTCCACGTGAAATCACTGAAATCATAGGGCCCTACCTATGGTAATTCCAACTTTATCTGACAATACAACTTTATATCTGACATTGTGACTTTATCTCAAAATGAGACTTTTTTTTTGATCATTTTGATCATGTGTTATATCAATAAGGGACGAAAGTGAGTCAGGACTATCATATGTATGCCCTCAAAACAGAGGTGCATGATTCCTCTGACAGTAAGAGTGTGAATGTGTGTCTGCATGCATGTGTGTAAAACAGCAAAGAGAGTGAAAACCCTTGAACGTCTGAACTCTCTCACCCTGTATCAATAAGGGACGTCTTTCCTATGAACATTTCCAGGTGAGACGTGAAACTCCATGATCAAAAGTGTTGTTTGTTTTCACACCGCCAACCTCAGAAGGAGTCTGGGGGCACAGCAGCCCCTCGTCCCTGTAGAGCGCACACACAGGGCCAAAGCCCTCTTACTTATTATATCTCTAGAGAGAGCGGATGTGTGCAGGTGTGTGTGTGTGTGTGTGTGTATGTTCATATGTTCAGGTGAATAACTGTGGCTGCTGGCTGCTTCTGACAGTGATGTGTCTTGTCACCTTTGCAGAAGACGGATGCTGGTATGAAAGAGCAGGGAGACGGGACAAGGGCTGAGATCCTGGCAAAGACACCCTACACTCCTCCTTTTCTCCTACAGCGTTCTCTCTTTTACCTCTGCCTTTCTCTGGCTCTTCCTCTTTCTCTCTGACCCAGGGTACATAGCGTGCTCTTTTATCTTCTGTAGTGTGGCACGCTCGTATATTATTCATAGGCAGTGCAGCACGAGGAGGCGTCAAGTGGCAGGAGTAACAAGGCGCTGAACTGAGGAAGGAAGGTGACGACTCGGCAGGAAGATGAAGACACACGTACACACACACACACACACACACACACACACACACACACACCTCTATCCATATGTGCCATGTCTGTTTCTGTACCTTTACATTAGACACTCTCTTAATATTCTGTCTCTCGTACGCTTTCGCTTTCCTACTATCCCTCCTTAGCCGTCTTTGCCATTCTTGGTGGAGTGAGCTCCAGGGAAATACACCTCTGAGGGGAATGTTTCCAGGATGATGTGTTATGTTTGTGTCTGTGGCTGACTATGAAGATGCTTCACAATGCTTTTAGTTTGTTTAGGCACAACAGGGTTTGTTTCCCTAGCAGCCGAGTTGGCTGAAGGCATCACGCCGTCTTTTGAGGAGATACAGGAGAACGATGGATCCAGGAGTTGTTGTTTTCAGAAACGGAGAGAATAAAGTGAGCCGGTGAAGAAGAGACTTGCTGCGTGATGCCGAAAACACTCTTTCACCTATTCCGTGTTACAAAAAACACCTTTTGTAATGAAAAGCGCGAGGTGTATCGAGTAATATTTTAGCATTGACATGCGTAAAAACAGAAAACATTTTTTTTCGCTCAAGCGAGAGGCAGTGCTCTACTGCTCCGGTAGTGATGAGCATGTGTGTGTCCAATCAGGTGCTGAGTAGGTTAAAGGGGGGCGTGGCAGTATTTAACCTCCAAGAATGTCATACTGGGGCTCAGAGAGCATGATGGGAAGGCAGATTGGAAGGTGGTAGAGTCTGAGGCCATCTGTGTATGTGTGTGTGTCTCTACTGCACCACCTGGCCCTTCGGCTTGACCCAGTGAAGCGAGAGATCTATAGAGAGAGAGAGGAAGACATAGTCCGAACAAGCATTAGTTCATCAATGAGACCTCCTCTCCACTACTTAACACAAGCTATTGATCCACTCCATACACACACCCGCAGCCACTCGAGTGTGTGTCTCCCTCTCCTATGGATTATCTCCAGTCTATTCTTATTGATTCTTTCCAGCTCTCACTTGATCGTTGGAGAATGCTCTAAACACTTATTTGAAATTATAATCCGCAGGACTAAATGTCATAATTGCCCCTTAGGCCTCTGTTTGATTGGTTAGAACAGGTGGTGTGGGATATGCCTTGATACTGACCTCTTGGTGCTAGCCACCGCTAATCTGCTAACTCATGAACAAAATATCAGCACACTATCTGGCATCTTTAGAAAGATTATACAGATATCATGTGAACGATCGAAGGAATGCATAGCAGAAAGAGGATAGCGTTGTTAGCCAATACGAGTGTTGAATTGGCGGCTAATTGTTTGCGGTTTGAGTATATGAAGACTGTCAAATACAGGTCATAGCCTCATTGTTTGGGTTATTTGAGTTGAAATGGCAAGGGTACGTCGTGTAATAGTCAATGTGTTGTGTGTGTGTCGGGGGAGTGAGGAGGGACGAGATGAAGATTGACAGTGATATTGATCTCTGATTCTCTGTGGAAAATGTTCCTCATGCGATTACTGCCAATCAATAAGACTGAGGTAAATATTGTTTTGCAAATGTTTGATATTAGATGTGATCTTATAGGGTATCTGCAGTTTAATGCACTGAAACAGAGCTTTTACCACTGTATGTGGCTTTTTAATTAGTTTAAAATGCTTGTTATGTTGTGGCCTTCAGGCTGGATTGTGTGTATTTGTACACTACAAATCTTCCTCTGCTAACATCTGAGAGTGTGAGTGTATGTCTATATACTGTATGCCTGTGTGATCTTTATGAGACTTGGTCACACTTTATTTTGAGGTCTAGTTCTCACTATTAACAAACCATTAACTATATTTGCCTCAATAAACTCCTAATTTGTCACTTATTAATAGTAAGATAGTTGTTATGTTTAGGTATTGAGTAGGATTAGGAATGTAGAATATGATGGTGCAGATAAACAGCCAATATGTTAATAATAGGAATGCTAATAAGCAACTAGTTAACAGTGAGAATTGGTCCCTATACTAAAGTGTTACCTGAGACTAGATGGGATTTTAGACATAGTTACTTCATAATTATCCACAACAAGCAGATTTGATTGTATTATTGTCATGTTTAGCTTGAAGCTAATTAAAATGTCTCCGTTACCCATATGCGATTATATTTCATTATATATTTTGTCAAATCACATAAGTTTGTAAGAAACTCATTTTTTTTTTGTTTTTAATTAGAGTAATGTATTGTACCACATGCTGATCAGAGGGTTGTCCATATTCCAAGCTTGCCTGCTGCACTGGGGATGTCACATGCATGTGCGAGTTGGCAAAATTATGAAAATAAATCTAGGAATTATTTGATTGTTGCATTTTTAATTAGTTAGAACACTAGTTACTGCCCCACACTGATTATTTCTAAACTACAGAAAAATAGGGCCCTATTATTTCTACGTTGCAGAAGATGCAGACAGAATTGCAGAATCCTATTATAAAAATTGAATTTTCTGTTGGCGCTGAATGCCATGGAATTTGCCAAATTTTGGATATGTCAAAAGTTGGTAAGTACGCTTAAATCAAATCGCAATATGGACTAGTGACTGTGAATATATTGTGAAACCCAGAAAATACAATTTAAATATGAATCCCCCATGTCTCTGTGTGAATGAATTCACATAGTTTACTACACACATACTCCATGAGGCTCGCTGTGTTTTTAACCTCTGCTGCCTTAATATATGAGTACATGAACACATAAACATAATCTCTGGAACTGCTCTGAGAGTCACTTTATGACCATTTTACCATTTCTTGTGACAAAATCTATGGTCATATACAAACAGAAACTCTAAAATCTTCACAGCAACCCATCAAAATAAAAGTTCGGTTTAACTTAGAAAGAAAATGTGACAGAAATATATTGCTGAATGTAATCAGAATCCAGAAAAAAACAGAAAGCAAAAATAAAACAGATTTCATAGGGCCCTAGAAAAATAATATACTGTTATATTGCCGATACCTTTATTTTGGAGGTATTTCACCCCAAAATGAAAATCTATTTTAAACAATTTTCTCACCCTTGTATTGTTCCTAATCTGTATGACTGACTTTCTTCTGTGGATTTTTTTTTTTTTTTTAATAGAATATTGGTAACCAAACAATTTTGGTCACTATTGACTAAATTAATTTAAAAAGAGGGGGTCATACAATTGTTGATGTACTTTTAAGACTTTTATGTAAATGTAGAATGTAGAACATAGGAATCTTAAATGTACAGCAGCAAAAACGGCCTGTTTAATTGACCCTTCACAAAACCCTGCCCTCCCTAGTTACTGTTGCTATGTCTGACAAAAAATGCAGCTCAAGACAAGAGAGAGCAAGTTTCTTCTAGTATCAAACAAGGTCTCAGCTTTGAAAACTTTTAAGAAATTCAAATAAATACAGTTTTGTGGCTCTTTAATGTCGTGATAGATCACTGTATTGCCTTATTAGATTAATGCCACGTGAACCGATCGTCCTTTTTTTTTTAAACTTCTTTACAGAACGACTTAAACAAACACTTTTTCAAGTTTAAGTCCACCAAATTTAATCTACTCTTCTGTCTGATTTGTTTGTCAGACAAAATGGCGGATTCAATGTTATAATTAGTCAGATCGCCTGTCAATCAAGCTGTTTGCGAAGGGTCAATTGTAAGGGTCAGTTAGAGGGTAGAAAATAGTCATGTAACACTAAATTAACCTCTCAAATAACATCATGTAGACCTCTAGATGAAAAAAAATTAAACAGTGTATGATATGGCACTTTTAAGTCTGTATGATTGTCACATTTGTGTGTGTGTGTATTAAAGTGGGTTTCGATTTAGCTGAGTTCAGAGTTTTCAAGTGTCTTCTGTTTGATAACAGGTGAAACAGGAGTTATTTTATGCAGTAGAGTTTGGAGAAAATCTGCACATGAAGAGAACAAAACACGATCATTATGGGCTGTATTTGAACCAAATGGCAGTACAGAACATGCTGACATCACCCACGCATCTCTGTGACAACAGACGGAAACCCCTGGAGCTGACAAAGAGAGAGCGGGAAAAGAGCGATGCCTCCTCGTCGCACAGGCCGTGCGCACAAACACACACACCTAGCATGTGTTCAGCAGTTCACTATTCATTCTGCATTTTGATTTGAACTTGACAAGCTTTCTGAAGCTCCATTCAAAATCAGAGAGCAGCAATGAGAACACTCAACTCTCAGAATAAGGAGGAAACGAGAGGGCACAGGGAAGGAAAAAGAAAGAAAACAGAAGAAGAAAACAAATAGAAGCATTAAAAAAAATCAACAATCTGTCATGACTGAGAAAGAAAAGGATAAACCAGAAACTAGACAGAAATTCTCAGTGAGAAATAACAGTTGTTAAAAGTATATATGTATGTTTGTTTGTTTATTTTTATTTATGACATTATTTTTGTTACATTATTGATTTCATTTTGAATTAAATTATGAAATAATCTAATACTTATTGAATTAAAAATATTAATAATAAATAACTGAACGTTTTTGATATTTGTTAGAGCATTTGAAGCACTATTATTGTAGTGAATATATTGAATGAGACAAGAAAACAAACTATTACGCTCTCTTTTCCTTTTCTGTATCCTTTTGTTCGCTTAAACACACTCATGCATTTCCCAAACATAAACAGACAGATTAGTATGTGCTTGCTGGCTGAGCCGCTGGTCTTTGATCAGGTGACAGGTGTGCTGATGGTTTCATGGTTGGACGAAAGCCTTTCACTCATACACAAACCTACAAATGACCTAACAATATCCCATCTGCAACTCGCTCTCTCTTTGAAAGAATGCTCAGCACCTGACCTCTGAGCTGTCTTCCAGCTGTCTTCAGTTTTGCTTCTGATATTTCTTGTCTAACTGAAGCACATAAATCAGTAATTACACTACAGGTATTTGTCAGTAAATTAAGAGATATCTGTTCTATGTAACAATTCATATTTGCATCCTCCAACCTGGATTAGGCTATGTATCTGTGGCATGATAAATGCCATTGGCTGTCTCATTAATCAAAGAAGTTGTATCAGCAGTCGAACAGGATATGTCAATCTCCTTCCTGTCCATGTTAAGATCTTCCTGAGCTAAAACATAATGGCATTTCAGGCTTCCATCTGCAGAGGTCAACAGCTCTTAGTCAGAGATGATCTTGACATGGAGGAATGTGGTTTGACGCAGCAAAGCGGACTTCCAAGAACTTCCATTCAACTCTTTGAACTTTTTAAACACCACTTTAAAGACTTTTAGAGAGCATGTTTAGGAATATATATACTGCGTATTCTCATATGCCTTCTGTTTTACAATAAGCCGCTAATGCATTTAGCAACTCAGATATGGCATTATTTTGTCTCGTGAAGTTTAAGCAGTGCCGCGGGATTGAGTCCAACAGGTGAGGGAATTCCAAAAGAGCTAGGGGTTTCAAATGAAATTCCTAACCGTGATTCCCGTCCTGTTCGCTAATCACCACCAGACCCCTACACATTACAGAGTCTGCCCTTTTAATACCTTTTCAAATAATAAGTATTTAGTTTGGATTTACTCAAAGCTGTGCAAGCCGTAAAACTCTTCAAAGTGCGGTGTAGCCTTTCATTAGGGATCCCCAGGATGCTGTCCCCCGTCTCTGTTCTTCATTAAAAACAAATCACTCTGTCTTTTACCTGAGCGCTTTACTGCTCCAGAGGCTGTGAAAACAGAGTTGTAAAAATTGCTACCGACTCGCAGATTATCTTGTTAACATGAGTAAACAAACTGGGCACGTTGTTCATTTTCCATATCTTGGAAAAAAAAGAGAATTGCTGTGTGAGCCTTTTTTAGTGTGCCTTCCTTATTTTTAGCATAACCTGACCAATAATATGGTATTTAGTCTTAATGTATTCATCCGAAAATGTAAACTTCTATACATACACTACCAGTTAAAAATTTTTGGACGGTAAGATTTTTTTAAGTAAGTCTCTTCTGCTCACCAAGCCTACATATATTTGATCCAAAGTACACAAAAAACTGTAAACATTTTTTTTTATATTTTTACTATTTAAAATAACAGTTTTCTCTTTGAATATATTTTCAAATTTAATTTTATTCCTTTGATTTCAAAGCTGATTGTTTAGCATCATTACTCAAGTCACAAGATCCTTCAGAAATCATTCAAATATTCTGATTTGCTGCTCAAAAAACATTTTTTATTATTATTATGTTGAAAACAGCATGAGTAGATTTTTCTTCAGGTTTAGTTAACATTTATCTGAAATAGACATATTTCGTAACATTATAAATGTCTTTATCGTCACTTTTGATCAATTTAAAGCATCCTTGCTAAATAAAAGTATTATTTTTCTATAATTTATAAAAAAAAAAAAAAAGTAGTCGTGGTATAGTGTATAATGTTACAAAAGCTTTTTATTTCAGATAAATCTAATAATAATAATACAACATGTCTCTTGATCAGCATATTACAATGATTTCTGAAGGCTCATGTGACACCAAAGACTAGAGTAATGATGCTAAAAATTTAGCTTTGATCACAGGAATTAATTCTATTGCAAAATATATTAAAATAAGAATTATAATAAACTAAAAATACTTCAAAATTATACAGTTTTTGCTGTACTTTGGATCAAATAAATGCAGGCTTGGTGAGCAAAAGAGACATTAAAAATCTTACTGCTCAAAAACCTTTGACTGGTAGTGTATTTTTCTCTTTTCATTAAAAAAATAAAATATATTTTGTGAAAACTGTGTGTGAGGATCAGGGAGAGGCACTGACCACAGCCCATCATTCTGACAAAGGGGGTCAGGTATTTGACCCTGCTGACCCTTGACCCCTGACTGATTGAAGTGACAGCCTGTTCTGACTGGGTGGAGGGTTGAAATGATGTAGAAGTGGGTGCGTGGGTGCTGACGTAATTGTTATTTTTATGCATATTATTGTAAATTACTTGGATTACAAAGCATATGTAAGCAAAATGCATCTGTTTCCATGTGCAAAAATATTCAACAAATTTCAGGTAGCAAACTTGAGGCTTACAGTTTCAAAGAGAGATGGCTCTGTGTTAAATATGGTAGGTCATATTAATGAACATGTTTACACTTTAGTCACTGTACATGAGAAAACGGTAATCCTGCTCCTTTTGCCAGCACCTCTGTGATCATATTCCTTCATTCTCATTATTATTCCTTAAACAAATGCTTGCAATGCCATGTGGCCACAGATTAATGTAATGACCTGTCTAGTTTTCCACCCTTGTCTATTCCCCAAGGTCACATGTCCTCTTTCTGTCTCACACCCCCTCTCCCGCTTCAGCGTTCTCAAATGTTCTGCATCGCTCAGCGTGGCCTCCTGGCTAATCCCCTCTCGGCCGAGCTCCCTGCGCTCAGTCCACATGAGAAGCTCATGTTGAAACTGGACCCTACAGTCTGGCCCTGATAGGCACATCGATAACAGTCCAATGCCTGATCTCAGCGTACCGGCGTCGTAGCAAGAATTCCACTTATACGTCAACACAAACCTATTAGTGGCCAGGACTCAAAGACCCAGCTTTACAACAGGCCTTGGATCAAGTCGACCATTTGGGTTTGCTTGGATAAAAAAAAACTCCTAATGCTGCTTTGTTTAGGAGAAAAGTATTAGATAATTTCATCTTAAATTTAAAGGAAATACATTGCGCATTCATTATAAATTCAGTTTAGCTTGAAACATGTAAAGAGTTGGATATTGCATCACGCTACCAGTACTCCACTAGCATTCTCAACTAAACAGAGCTCATCATGCGTTTGTAATAAGCACTACTGGTGATAGATGGGAGCGAGAGAGAGAGAGAGAGAGAGGGATGGGGCAGAGGATGAGAACATTTGAGGATTGAGTGTTTCTCAACTTTAGAGAAATGTCAATTACTCATTAGTGCCTCAAGGCAAAGACAGAGAAAATGATTGATTTTGCTGTTAGGCATTGTAAGACAAGACAACAAATCTGTGCCTGTCAAACAAGTTAATTAATGACTCCAAATGTGCAACTGCAGATTTCAAATGTAAGTGGATTTGTTACTGAACTTGTTTGCATTAAATATGTTTTTGTGTATGTGTGTTTGCTGTGAATAAGAAGCTGTCTCTTTCTAGCCCCACATATAAATGAGCATCAATTTGCATATTAATGTCAAAGCAGTTACATTAATATAGCACAGTACACAACCCGGTTGAAAAAAATAGCATATTCTGGTTAGCTATGTTTTGAAGCCTGGTTTGAGCTAGTCATGTGCTGGTCCTAAGCAGGTTGAGCAACTAGCTCTTGCTCAGGACTAGCTTAAACCAGCTCATGATCAACTAAGGACCAGCTTAAACCACCTCAAAGCATCTGCCATGCTTCAAAACATACCTAACCCACACAGGGAATTAACATATATATACGGTATTAACGGTATTTTTGATGAAACCTGACCCTGCATAGACAGCAACTGTACTACCATTTTGAAGGCCCAGAAATGTAGTAAGGACATCGATAAAACAGTATATGTGACATTAGTGGTTCAACCGTAATTTTATGAAGCTACGAGAATAGTTTTTGTGTGCAAAACAGCTTTATTTAATGGTTTCTTCACTTTCGGGTCAGTTCGCCACCATTTACAAGAGCACCACAACGCATGCATGTGGTTAAACCACTGATGCCACATGGACTATTTTAACAATGTCCTTACTACCTTTCTGGGCCTTGGATGTGGTAGTGCCATTGCTGTCTATGCAGGGTCAGAAAGCTCTCGGATTTCATCAAAGATATTTTCATTTGTGTCCCAACGATGAAGGAAGGTCTTACGGATTGGAACAACATGAGGGGGAGTAAATAATGACAGAATTTTCAATTGTGGGTGAACTAACCCTTTAATATATAAATGTATATCTGGTTACTGATTTACTAGCTAAAAGTTAAGGTTTAGGCCAAATCCATGAAACCAACAGCTACAAATAATGTTACTAAAAACATTGTAGCTACTACAGCATTGGTTTGGTGAAGAATTTTGATGTGAATGTCAATGCTAATTTAGTAAATTCATGGAAGTCCAAGTCTGTCGAGCTAGTTTGTTCTGGTTCTCCTCTGTGGCGCCTTTGGATTGGCGGCCATTTTAACAGCCGCCTCAGACCGAGTGTTTGGTCTTGGGCGTTGTCCTTAAGCAAACCCGCAGTCCTTATCACTATGGAAATTTCTATAGTGGCAACTGTCCTCAGTGTTTTTGCAGATCGGCTGTGTTTACACTAAGGCCAGCAATTGTTTATCCAGGTCGTAAACTCTGCACTCTCATCTCATCTCTTTGTCTTTGCTTTACTTTATGTCCCTTCAATTATCATCCCACTCAGTGTTTCTTAGTGTGGCTGACAGCAATGTCTGTGTTTAAACACTAACACTTGCCCGACGTGTCTTCGGGAGGCATTTTATGTTCAGTAAACAACAGTGCGCACGTCCAAGCCTTCAATTAAACTGACTTCCAGCGAGAGTTTGTATGACCATGACTGGGACGTAATTAAAGTAAAGACATAGCATTTGCAAATGCTTAGCTGACAGTTCACATTTGTACTGTGTTTATTGCTGCTGGCGTGGTCATAAAGTTATGTGGTGTGCCTCTGACAGTGTTTGGTTGCTAATTCAGAAACAGATTTCAGTCTTTTCTTACTTCTACCCTGGCGTCCAAACGTTGTGTTTGGGCTCATCAATAATGGCCATTCTCTAGGAGTTGGCGAGGTGCTTCAATCTACGACTGGCAGCTGAATATGAAGGAAAATGTCAAGCTTGCTGAGATCTGCTTGGCACAATCTGAAAAGCATAATATTGGAAATCTGTTACTGTATAAAAGCGCCAAGCCAAGTTCTGATGAACTGGAGGGGAACCAACTGCTTTCACCCTGTTCATGTCCAATATGTGTAGCTGGAATGTTCGACATGGATGTATTATATTTTGGAATAGGTCTTGTATTTAAAGGAATGCTGAAATGCAGAGATATAGCTTTGAGATATACTTGAAATATTAAAGTAAGAAAAAGCCTTGTTAAACAAAACAAAGTCTCCAATTTATTTTCAGTTTGAAAGTATGACTGCTTAAACATGTCTGGCATGTTAGAAATCAGGATGGTAATATACTATTTACTCTACTGTTTAAAAGTTTGGGATCAGTATAATTTTTTTTTTTTTCACCCATGTGCCAAGGCTGCATTAAATTGATTAAGCTGATCAAAGTGACATTGAATAAGGACATTTACAATGTTACAAAGTATTTCAGTATTTCAGTATTTTTTTATTTATTTTATTTTATTTTTCCAAAAACAGATTTTAAAAATGTAAAAAATCATGTTTTTTATTCTGCATTCCAAGTAATATCAGTCAAACTGCAGTTAGGTTGTTTTGATTAAATAATAATAATAACAAAGGCTACGTCCATGAAAAATACAATACAAAACCCAATAAAAACATGATAACACAATAATAATTAAAAAAAAACCCATAAAAACAGATTTATCTGTTTTTGCAAATGAACTCTTCAAAAAATCCACAAAATTTTAAGTTCCACAACCATTTTAAATTGTGATAAGAAATGTGTCTTGAGCATTGTATTAGAATGATTTCTGAAGGATCATGTGACACTAAAGACTAGAGTAATGGCTGCTGAAATGAATTACATTTTACATATATAAATGGAAAACAGTTCATTTAAATTGCAGTAATATGTCACAATAGTACAGTTTTACTCAATTTTTAATCAAATAATGCAGCCTTGGTGAGCATAAAAATCTTGACTGACCCCAAACTTAAGATGGTAGTTTCCATATGTTCCATAGTTTCAAAAATGTTTCCATATCTGTTTTATATAAATTTCATGCTCTCACACATGCAAAACACTATCGCATTCAAAGGATTTGCGTAATTCAGATTTCCATAAGAACATGCGGGCATCTGCAGAGAAGAATATTCAGCACTCCTCCTTGTCCAGCATGTTTCGATTTAACAGATGGGAATTGGAACCCATGGCACAACAAGCAGGCCAAAAAATCACATACTCTGCCAAACATGAAGTGAGCTGTCCACCCGAGAGAAAGGAACCTGCTCTTTGTGTAGCAGCACATTGTGCTTTGGAACAGTGAGGGCTGCATGCTGGGCCTGAACACAAATTGAGATTAAACTGTTATATATATATGAACTCATATTCAGAAAGAAAAACTGCAGGGGAAATTTGAAAAAAAAAAAAAAAAAAAGTCAAACAGAGTTTTACCTGTACACTGTTACTCGAGGGTTTTGGCCCGGTATGTTTGGTGTTAGACAGACAGGTGATTTCTGCATGTTTCTCTTCAGCACATGATCCTTCATCCCTCAGCGACTTTTCTTTACAGAGCTGCCGCCCAGGCATGGATTAAGTTTAAAAGTAATAATAAAGAAAGGACCTGTTGGCTAGGTGAAAACCCTGCAATCTGATTCGTCACAGAAACTTTCCTTTTCATGTGCGGACTGCGTTCAACCGAGCATTTAATTCAGCAAATCCACAGTTGTGATCCTTCAGGACTGCAGCTTGGGGTTTGTTCAATTTGTAGCGAACGATCCTCATGTGATCAAAGCTTGAAGAGCTCTCCCCAACATGCTGCTTAAATTAGACTAACACCAAAGTCTCTGGCTCTGGGACAGTATTTGGAATGTTTTACCAGAGAAGAACATTCCTTTGCACAGATGTTTCCAATAAAGACGGATGCCAGCCTCACATCTTTAATGGGCTGACACTCACAAACCCCAAAAAACGTCTTGTGCTGTCACCCACAATTCGGTGTAGTTTTCTATCTCGCTCTCTTTCTTTTTTGTTTCTGTTATCTTCTTTTCTGTGATCCTGTATCTTGTAACACGATGAATTGGGTTGTGCAGGAATGCTAGATGTTATTGAGAGAGTGTTAGGCCTCACACGTGTGTGTCAGGACCTTTTGCCTAAATGTGTGTGTACGTGTGATGAACTTTGGGCTGTTGTCTGAAACAGGCTTCTTGCACATTAGGTTTCGGCTCGCTTGTGGTAGACAGACAAACGTTTGTTGCTTTCAGATGTGGGAAGTATTTGTTTGTGAATGATGTGGTACGTTAAGATTGCTTGTATACGCAGGCATGTGCTTCTCTGCTCGACACACAATTGACACATCATGTCGTTTGCATGCAAACTGAACTTCCAGTAACTTTAAACCCCAGTTGGCTTGCTGTTTTCAAGCTGAAACAATTTGTAGTCAAGCTACTTTTGGCCTTGAGCAAGAATATGAAATAATTAAAATAATTAAAATGACTATTTTGTCAAATACCATTAAAAAGTACAACAAGAGGTGTTCTTAAGCACTCTATGCAGACGATACAGACATGTAGTGTTACACACACACACACACACACACACACACACACACACACACACACTCCTGCATCTGAAAGTGTCTGGTTTCACTGACACTGATTTGACTGGATTCCCCAGAGAATGCAGGGTTCCTGCTTTCATTTTCCACTCTGTGTTTGCACTTTTGTCACCACAGGCATAAAAATCAGAAAGTATGAAAAGCTAGAGACTCAGTCTGGGAGTTGATTCGGCCTCACAGCGTTATTTCTGATATGCTGCAATCAGTGAAGTCCCTGTAGAGAACACTGCTGTGTGTTTATGTGCATGTGCATTCTCTCAATGACCGACTGCCATGGACAATCTGTGTGAATTACTGCACAGCAGTTGTCTAGTAATATTGAGTTATTTCAATAAAATTTTTGAATTAAACAGGTAAAAAAAAAAAAACTCCTACTGACAGCTTGACGATAGCTAACTAGTTCAGTGGAAGTAATGTTAGTCATGGTGCAATAAAACAGTATTGGCCTACACTGGCCTTCCATGTATTGTCATGTATCCAAAATCAAAGTCAAACTTTTACAGCTTGTCGTGTGAGTGAATCCAGAAGGAAAGAGGGAAAGTGAATAGAGGGCTGAGCTTATTTTTTTTTTTCATGTATCACCATTTTACTCCTCCTTTCTCAAAAGGTCAAAGGCTAATCTAAGGCATAAAGCATATATGTAATGGTTGTATGATGTGTATGGAGATGCTGTGACAGTGTGCAGTTGCTAACCTCTGCTGATGGCTGAGAGCATCTACAGATGGTGTGGATGGAGCTCCACCATATTGAAACTATATAAATACCACCAGTCCACGTGATATTAGACTCCAGACATTTAGCATCCAAATACAATCAATGTCTTTGCTTACATAAGAATGCTGCATGTTTAAACGTTTCTTGAAATCTACAGTCTTACTACCCTCTCACTTTTTTGTATTTGTGCTCTAGCATAATTCATAACCCCAGGCCAATACTACATGTAGTTTGGGAGTTTCTACCCTTCAAAGGTTTAGGGTCAGTACGTTTTTTTTTTTTTAAACAGAAATTAAACATTTTATTGATCAATGATGGATTAAATTGATGAAAGTGACAGTAAAGACATTTCTAATGTTACAAAATATTGTTCTTTTGACAATTTAAAATAATCATGTTTTTTGTAATAAGAAGAAATGTTACTTGAGCGCCAAATCAGTGTATTAGACTGATTTCTGGAAAATCATGTGACACTGAAGACTGGAATTATTTTTATTCAAAACGTTCAGGTCTTTCTGTCTTCATTCGGTCTGAAGAAACATTCCAGGATTTTTCTTGGGTTGAAGGTCCAAACTGCAGTTTCAATAGAGCTTCAAAAGGCTCTACACAATCCCAGACAAGGAATCAGGGTCTTCTCTAGCGAAATAATCTGTAATTTTCTAAAAAAAAAATGTATATACTTTTTAACCACAAATGCTTGTCTTGCACTAGCTCTGCATCCACAACTTTGTGTATTAAGGACAAAATGGAGGAGAATTTTTTTTTTTTTTTTTTACCCTACCTTTTTGAACTTTGAGTGCACAGATGAAGACCTAACCATGCGTAACCTTTTCAACATGAGTACGTAAAGGGTGAAGCCTCAGATGCGCTTCATAAAGCTACACTCTTAAAAAAAACTCATAGAAGAACCTTTTTTGTCTAAATGGTTCCATAAATAACCTTTAACATCTGAAGATGGCGAAAGAAGGTTCTTCAGATGATTAAAAGGTAAGTAGGAGATGGTTCTTTAAAGAACCATTGACTGAATGGTTCTTTGTGGAACCAAAAATGGTTCTTCTATGGCATCGCTGTGAAGAACCTTTTAAAGCACCTCTATTTTTAAGAGTCTAGTGCAAGATTTGTGGCTAAAAAGGTATCTAATATTTTTTTTTTCTTTAAGAAATTGACCATTTGTTTTACTAGATAAGACCCTTATTCTTTGGTTGGGATAGCGTAGAGCACTTTGAAGCTGCACTGAAACTGCAATTTGGACCTTCAACCTGCTGATCCCCATTGAAGTTCACTATATGGAGAAAAATCCTGGAATGTTTTCCTCAAAAACCTTAATTTCTTTTCGACTAAAGAAAGACATGAACATCTTGGATGACATGGGGGTGAGTAAATTAATAGGAAATTTTAATTCAGGAGTGAACTAACCCTTTAACGACAAATGAAACAAAAAATATTATTTACTGTATATATTGTTTTTACAGATGGGGATGTCAGATTTAGCTCACTTTTGGGGACAAAAAGTATAGCTAAGCATGTCCACACACAACTTTGTGTAGAAAAAGTCATTGTTAATAAGAAGTTGAGGAAGAAAGGTAGATGGAAAATGAATGGCTAAAAGAAAAGCTACAGATTTGCAGTCTTTTACAGTGAAGGAGAGGACAGAGGAGGCAGCTGAAAGAGGAAAATCATACAGAGGGTGAGAAAGGAAAGACCTCTGAAGTAACGTGCCATTACCCTCTGCCACGACCCTGTGACTGTTTGTTGACACTCTCTCTCATGACGGCACTTGAACAAAAAAGAGAGCGAAACAAAGAGAGAAGAAGAAAGAATGTTCTTTATGATGGATGAGGGCTTCTCCTGTTACGTTTGGAGGGACTACAGCTGTGATGAGCTGCTAAGTACAGACAAACAAGTGGACTACATCAGTGGTGGCTGCTTAACAGGCAGCGGTTTAGTATTCACTCTCCAGAGCCAGGCTCGTAATCACAGCCATGTTGAACATGAGGGCAGACACAGACCAAAACAGAGACACAAGTGAGGACTGGCTTCAGCTAAAACATAAACAATCCTTTACCCTTATTCCTCTGGGAGAGACATGGACTCATTTGTCCTGTTATTCACTACATGAGAAAAAGTGAGAGATGCTGTAGTAAGACTAGTTGTGGTTGGACTTCTGAGGAAGGTCTTCCAAAACGCAAATGTCACTCTGTGTCTAATGGTTTCATCATTGCTTTGCTCTGCTATGGCCAGAGTGTCAATCAAAAGATGCTTTGTGCAATGTTAAAAAACAAAAGAAAACTTGATATTGTGAGAGGCCATACAGTGGCCTCAAAAAGTATTTGGACTTACAAATGTGGGCGTATTACTGCATTAGATACAAGCAGCTAATTTTGTAACTAGTTTTAACTGTATGAGATATTAAACTACAAAGACTAAAAATAAAATGTATGGGATCATGTTTCCACCCTAAAAACTAAAAAGCAACTGTGATTTCTCACAATTGCTTTTTATGTTTTAGGGTGGAAACATGATTCCATAGTTTTCCAGTTCAAGGAAAAAAAAAAATCATTTGTTGTGTTACCTAAACATACCAAAGCAATTTCTCTTGAACCCTTCAACAGATAATGTTTTCCACTGACACAATTTGTAACCGTTATTTCATCACCAGTGTACTTCATGACTCAGAAGTTTCTCAATCCCTCATGTTGTCCCGCAGCACAGGCCCAGCGTCTGCTCCTTTTAATGGGAGACGTATGGAACTGTCAGCAGAGATCCAGCCGTAGGAAAAGTAGCATTGACGTAAATGTGTTTGTATGTGAGGAGCTGGTGGTGAAGCGTACACTTAATGGTCGTGGTGAACCACAATTGAGTTAGCAAATTTTGAACTTTGGTGTCCCTCGGAGTGAGGCGGAGGGGAGAGAGGATGGCACCCAGCACAACCCAAAGCATATGGCCTGTTGTTTGTCTTCGTTACCAGCAATCTAACATAGAGCAGTGACTATGTGTCGACGGACAGATGCCGAGTCAGATGTTTGTGTTTACACTGTGAAAATAGGTGTTTCCACATGATGTTCAACATTTATTTAGAACGGTAATGTTTTGGAGACAAACAAATGGAAAGTAGTGTAAATGATTTAACATTAGTCACAGAGGCTCAAGTTGATGCCACGTTTCCATTGTAGAGGGTATTTTAAAACTTCAGATTGTTCTTTGATTTTATTTATTCAGACTTGTGGGGGAAAAAACACATTGTGGAAAATTACGTGTTAGAAATGTTTATACACTACCAGTTTTTGAACAGCAAGATTTTTAATGTGTTTTTTTTTTTTTTAAGAAGTTTCTTCTGCTCACCAAGCCTGCATTTATTTGATCCAAAGTACAGCAAAAACAATAAAATTCTGAAATATTTTTACCATTTCAAATAACTGTTTTCTACCTTTCTATTTGAATATATTTTAAAATGTAATTTATTCCTGTGATCAAAGGTAAATTTTCAGCATCATTACTCCAGTCTTCAGTGTCACATGATCCTTCAGAAATCATTCTAATATGCTGATTTGCTTTTCAAGAATTATTACTTTTATTTAGCAAGGATGCTTTAAATTGATCAAAAGTGATAATAATACAAAGTATTAATGTAATAATAATAACAAAATAATAATGTTACAAAAGATTTTTATTTCAGATAAATGCTCATCTTCTGAACTCTCTATTCATCAAATAGACCTGAAAAAAATTATACTCAGCTGTTTTTAACATAATAATAATAATAATAATAATAATAATAATAAATGTTTTTGAGTAGCAAATCAGAATATTAGAATGACTTCTGAAAGATCATGTTGCTGGAGTAATGATGCTACAAATTCAGCTTTGACATCACAGGAATAAACGACATTTTAAAATATATTCAAATAGAAAACGCTTTTTAAAAAGTTTTAAATATTAAAAATATTTCAAAATGTGACTGTTTTTGCAGTACTTTGGATCAAATAAATGCAGGCTTAATGAGCAGAAGGGACTTCTTAAAAAAAAACAAAAACATTAAAAATCTTACTGTTCAAAAACTATACCTATATAATGTTCACAATGTGGGGAAAATTACTTTGGAAATGTAATAGGTTACATATTACAAGTTACCCAAGTGTACCCAAAATGTAATAAGTAGTCTTTTTAAGTTAATTAATCTATTCCTGTCTTGCTTGTAAAGTAGTAATTGTAGCTGTAAGATATCTTAGCACACACACACACACACACACACACACACACACACACACACACACACACACACACACACACACACACACACACACACACACACACACACAGCTGCTGTCAGGATGCCCTGATGTTAAGTGTCACAATCCATCATGTGTTTGGGTTAAAGAGTGATTCCCCTTCCTGCACCACACACTTCACACTTAGCTGAGCTTTTCTCCAGGTCAGTACACAATACACTGGTAACCTTTATACCACTAACATCATCAACATCCCCTCTCTCTCTTTCTCTCTCTCACACACACACACACACACACACACACACACACACACACACACACACTCTGAAAGAGAGAAAGAGAGAGAGGAAATATATTTATATCCCATGTTTGATGGTGTTATTTTTCGAGCATGCGGTGGTGTTGCTACGTGCTGTTTTGGGATATTTATTTGAGAGAGGTGAGAGGAACAGAGAAGGATATCCAGGCCAATCGCTGGTCCGCATTTGAAGTGCTACTGTACCCCTGCTGAGGTAACTGACCTGGCAGCGGTGTTGCTGTCTACAAGCGTGCTGCTGACGTCAGACACACAGGGAAACATTGTCACTGAACAAGCAAAACACGGCAAAGGGCCATGTCAGTTTGTAAGCGTGTATAATAAAGGTCAGGTGTAATTTGTCATGTTTGAGATCTGTCTTGTGTAATGGATTCTAAATATAACCTGTAACAGTAAACAAAAATGATGTTGTGACAGTTTTCTTTCACAATACATCATGCTTTTTTGCTGTGCCCATTTAATACACAGAGACTGAATTCATGAATGTTCTTAGTGTCACCCATTTTTCTTCCTTTCCCAGTCTTGGAGGCAAGAGAGAGAGAGAGAAATCAAACAACAACAAACACTTGCATGTTTTGCACCCAAATCACTGGCATGTTTGTCAGTTATTAATTTGATTTAATTTAATTTGGAAAACATCTTCAGCAAGTTTCCTGCTGCTTGCTTTGAAGTGACAATATTAAATAATAAAGGCCAATTAAATATAAATCACAGCGGGTCCTCTGTCGGCATTTGTGTGATTGTGTGATGTTTTTAGAGCATATTTGATCATTCTCTTTGCCTGTTTTCCTAACAGACCTCATCTGGTTTAATTGAATAGTTTCTCTTGCTGTGTGTGTGTCTCTCATTGTTGCCGTCGCCCACCAATCATCCTTGTCTACTTCCTTGAGCACGTAATGCATGCAGTAAATTATTTAGACCAAATTAATTTTACAGCACCTTGTTTCCACCGAGCATGCCAACATCTGTTGTCGAGTCACAAGTTTACATTGTTGGTCATTACTTTCCACAATGAGCAAAATGTTTTATTAACATCCCCAGGGAAACCTCCTTTGGATCAGGCAGAAATGTTGCTGCTTACTGAACCTCCCCTGAACTTCAATAATCAAAGCTCGGCTGTCGTTTGGACGCCGTTGTACTCGCCCTTCTCCCCAAAGCGTGACACATTCGGCTCAAGCGATTGAGCTATTGGACATCGCAGACCTCTGTCAGGAAAGTGCTGACTGCAGTGAAGTAGCACTAGCTGTAAAAGTGGAGTCGTGCCTCCTGTTTTTTTTTTTTTTCCCCTTGCTTAGGCTAATACAATCCTTGTCCCTGTTGTTTCTCTAATGATAGTAACTGGAGGGTGTAGTGCTGAGATATTAAAAGAGAAGGCAATGTAGCATACACCCAAGTTTTGTAAAAATTTGGGAATACAAATAGTATTAATAATAAATATACACTACATTATATAAAAGTTTAGGGTAAGGGTGTAACGATTCACTAGTTTTCTCGATGCATTGATTACAAAGCCTGACGATGCATATACATCTATCTTGAAACATGGATTTTTGGATCGTGAATCGTTGATTTCGCCAGTAGTCGATTTATAACACTAAGAATCAAATGAATTGTGATTTCTATAGCAATTCAGTGCTTTAAAATATATACTTTCTTGCCGACAAGCTTTTTGAGGCTTAAGCAGCCAGCGTGAAATCTCTCCTTAGTACATGGCCAGTACTGCTAGAAGTAGTTTTACTTTTAAAGTAGATTTACTTTTCTGTAGTTTTTCAGTGGCTCTCAGTCATACCATTGACATTACCTGAGCAGTTGTAAGCTGCGCGTTTGGACGAAGCAAAAACAGCATAAGTCTATAAATGCATACGCACAATTCCATCAAACGTAAATTAACTTAATGTTGTTCAACCATAAGTTGTAAAATAACCACAGCATTAAAGGGATACTCCACCCCAAAATGAAAATTTTGTCATTAATCACTTGCCCCAATGTCGTTCCAAACCCGTAAAAGGTTTGATCTTGTTTTGTCCTTCAGAACACAATTTAGGATATTTTGGATGAAAACCGGTAGCTTTTTGACTGTCCCATTGACTGCCAAGTAAGCAACACTGTCAAGGCCCAGAAACGTATGAAAGACTTTGTCAAAATAGTCTATCTGCCATCAGTGGTTCAACCATAATTTTACGAAGCTACGAGAATACTTTTTGTACGCAAAGAAAACAAAAATAACGACTTTAGTCAACAATTCGTCTCCTCTATGTCACTGTCGCGGCATTTTGGAAAGTAACCACTGGAAAGCCACAACGCATGGATATGTTTTCTACGTGTATTTACGCTTTGATTCAAATTAAAACAGCGTATCCGTGTGTTGTGTTTACGTCCAGTGGATACTTTCCAAAATGCCGCTACGGTGACATAGAGGAGACGAATTGTTGACTAAAGTCGTTATTTTTGTTTTCTTTGCGTACAAAAAGTTGAACCACTGATGGCAGATGGACTATTTTGACAACGTCTTTCATACGTTTCTGGGCCTTGACAGTGTTGTTTACTTGGCAGTCAATGGGACAGTCAAAAAGCTACCGGTTTTCATCCAAAATATCATAAATTGTGTTCCGAAGACGATCAAACCTTTTACGGGTTTGGAACGACAGGGGGGTAAGTGATTAATGACAAAATTTTCATTTTGGGGTGGAGTATCCCTTTAACAGCAACCTTGAAATAATAGCGCAAGGTTTACCTGTCAATCACATGCATAAAAGTTGCATTTGTTACTACATCATTAGAATCATCATTCGCTGATAGAAAGTAACTTTAAATGCTGTAGCATTTTATTTTATGAAAATAAGACAAAAAAGCTCACATCGTGCTAAGGTGTGACATAAAATTTCTACTTTAAAGCCTTTTTTAAATCTTGCCTTACATAGGCTAGTAAAAAATAGTGATAAATAAATATACTAAAATGTATTTGAAATAAATTTATTTCATGCTAAGTATAAATTTACATGTTTATGTTCTTAATTAAAAATACCTTGCAACTGTACTTTTAGGAACTATACTAAACTGGCATAAAGTGTGCTAAATTGGAAGTATAGTGCTGAAGTCCAACTAAAGAGGAACTGAAGTATATTTGATTGTGCTAAATTGGAACTATTGCAAGTATATTTCAGGTACACTTTAAATATATTGCATTTAAAGACCCTTTTTATTCAAAGATAGTACAATCCTCAGCAATAGTGACATTAAAACACATTTTAGGCTTAATATGAAAAAATGTGCATTGTGCACATATGTAGTACTTGAAATAAAGTTTAATTATAATTGTTTATATCAAAGTCTCAAAGGATATATCAGTAAATATGTTAATAGATTTGAACTATACTTAGTTTGAAATTAATGTATTTTAAATATGTTACTTTTTACTAGGGTACATTTCTATATATGCCATGCCATAGCATCATTAAACTAACATCTAACAGTGGAAATTTCTTTTTATTAAATTTCTCCATTAAGGCTGCAGTGTAATTGCCCCCCGACTTATCATATAAAGAATTTAGGGGAAGCTAAATAAATGTAAAGAATGCAGAATCAAATCGTTAAATGAATCAAAACGAATTTTAATGTGAAACGTCTTGAATCAAATCATTTTGAATTTGCAAATATCGTTCTTGAATCGAATCGAAACCCTATGGATTGTGAATCGAACTGATTCGCTGTTTACCCAAAGATTCACAGCCCTAGTTTAGGGTCAATAAGAATTTTTTTTTTTTTTTTTAAAGAATAATTTATTCAAAAATGTTTCAAAAGATTTCTACTTTTCCTAAAAAAGATGTTTTATACTTTATATCAAAGAATAAAAAATGCTAGATAATAATAAGAAATGTTTGAAAATGTTAAGTAGAAAATCAACATTTAGGATCATGTGACACCCAAGACTGAAGTAATGATTACTGAAAATTCAGCTTTGTCATCACATGAAAAAGTTACTTAGAAGGCCGTTATTTTAAATTGCAAGTTGTTTTTTTTTTCTCTGTATTTTTGATCAAATAAATGCAACTCAGTGGGCATATGAAACTTCTGTGCCACTGAGTTTATACATGTTTCTATCTGCTCTGTTCTAATGAATGAAGTTTTTTTTTATTGTTTAAATGTGCTTTTATTAAGTGTGCAATTAGAGTATATGGAATTTTTAGAACTTCTAAAATTGTGACAATTATGTTGAAGTATACATTTAGAGTATCCCTACTTTAAAAAAAGTGGTAAATAATATTGTTTTGTTTTTTTTTGCAAGAAACTACAATTTTATTTTATAATATTCTAGTCTTTCTACTTTAGATTTCACATTTAATTAAATGTTTTTGCTGTTTCTTTGTAATTAATTGATGAAATATACTACTAAAATCTGAGTGAAAATTAAAATAATAATAATAATAATAATAATAAAATTAATTTGTGTATTTATTTATTTTTTTTCAGTGTAGCATTAACTAGCTACGTGCTTGGAGTTAAGAAGTTTCAAAAGACACAGTATGAGTGTGTAACAAACTACACACTAACACAAAATTGTGTTTACTGAAAAAATGTTTATTGATGATGCAAACTAAGTTTATACACTGCAACAATGGAACCATTGATTCAGCACCAATAACCATTGAATAACAAGGTTTTCAGCATCTTTTTAGTTTTATTTTACAAGAAATTCTGTCTGTCACAGTTTCCATCTCTCTCTCTTGTTCTGTCAGTCTGTGTTTACTTCTGTATTCTGTAATGAGCATGCTCAGTGACTGGTACTCTGCCAGCGACAGATGTGCTCAGTAAAATGACTAATTGAAAACCCAAAACAAAATCAGCAGCCTGGCTATTTGGCCCCTTTAATAAGAGACCTAGATGAGTACATACACACACACCTCTCATCAGGCAAGCCATTAACAATCACCAGGAAAGATGAAAACAACGCTTGGTTTATTCACTAAATGAAAGCACATAACTAGATGCTATCCCAAGAGTGCATTTCCAGTTTTAATAATACATCAAGGAGCCATGGCCCCAGCACACACACACACACACACGCATTACACATGAGCCAAGCACACACACACACACACACACACACACACACACACACACACATACACAAACATACATACAGATGCGAGCAGATAAATCCCAGTGCTGTGAATTTAGCAAAAGGATACACAATGCGATATGAGCCAGCTAGCAGAAAAGAGCGGTTACCGGTGAGAAGTGTCAGAAGGTCTCCAGCTAAACACCACTGAGTCAACCCTTCCATTTCTGAAAACACATCAACAAGCTGTGCTCCATTTTCATGCCCTCTTTCTTTTCATCTGCTGTTTCGTTTTAAGAGGTTCTGCAGCTTCAAATTATGGGCATGAATAATACAATACCATCTAATTAAAAACTGTTGTTAAATATGCAAAATTCTAATGATAATGAGATTGTGCAATACCTTGGAGTAAAGCACATTATAAATTACTTAGGAGAGCGAGACGGCTTGACCCGAGCAGAGCACGTCGAACGTGCCTTCAAATATTGAATGTGTGCGCAGATGTGCGTGTATGTGTTCCTTAGCAACATGGATGGCATATGTTCGTTTCCACCGTTCAATAGGCCATCGTCTTGTTAGTCATGTTAGTGCACGAAAGAGTGTATACGATCAAACAGAGTCATCACATCTATTAAACAAGAAAGTGGATATTTGATTGAACATCCTTCTGGTCCAGCTGCGACAGTAATGGATTCTTAAAGAAATAGTTTACCCAAAAATTAGGATTCTGTCATCATGGTTTGCATATAAATGTGTCTTAGCAGTATGTGGCCTCAACCACTGTACAATGATAAAAATCCATTCACTCTTTTTTTTTTTTTTTTAAACAGTCTCAATTATCAAGACGTGTTAACGTTATACTGCTCAGGCCCCACCCACAGCCGTATTAGCATATTTCCGTCCTCAGCCAATTGACCTATTGGTAAGCCCCGCCCCCCTTAGTTACAAACAAACTGAGATTCCCACTGTCTTACAATGACAGCTAAAAACCTTGTCCGAAGATGTTTTTGATACATTTTGAACACAGAAGGACCACCTCTCGTTGAGGAGCATTCAAGTAGGTCTTTAATATGCCATGGAGAGATATATAAATGATTTTTAAATAAATATGGTGTGTAACATGATTAATTTAAAATCGAGGGTTTACAGATCGCAATGAAAGAATAAATCTCATGTTACGGTCGTCACGATCGCAGATGACAACATCCAGGATCAACACTGTTCATGTACCACAGTGTAAGATTAATTATTTTACATTTAACCAGTTTAATATGGAGAGGCACTGACATGTAGACCTTCGTTTATGTGTTTTTGACCTACACTGTACATGACATGAGAATAGTTAGCTGAGATTTGTACGTTAGCATGGACTCACTAACTTTAACATTAGCTAGTTTTAGCCAGGGATATTAACAGTATTTACAGACATTAACTGCTTGAGCTGATGAAAAAGGCCACTTAATGAGAGTATGACAACCGGAAAATAAACGTTAAATAATAAATTAAATTCCAATTTAATTCCAGGATACCTGGAATCAGTGTTACAGATACCTCAGGCACATCGTTTTATTATTTTTGTAGCATATAATATTTATGTTTCTCTATGGCGCTGCAAACTACAGATGTCCGAGTTCCATCGCTTACTGATAGGTCAATTGTTGGCTGTTCGACATTTTTTCAGCGCTCGAGCAGCTGTAGTGACGACAATGTCTCGTAAGCAGTGCAGGTGTTTTGTAGTTGGATGTAAAAGTGAACCTAAGAGTCTTCATTTTCTCCCAAAATCAGAGCCACTGAGGACGCAGTGGATTAGTTTTGTTTTTGACACACACACACACACACACACACACACACACACACACACACAAAAAACCTGAAGAGAAGAGTGGGGTGAGCAGTAGCTCATTATCATTTAAAGAGACAGTGCTAATTTGACAAGGCAAAAAGGGGTGTTTTACACAACCATTGAGGAAATGTAATCAAAGTATGTTGCAGACATTTTATGAAAACTCTAAAGAAAGATACCAACTTGTGGAAAATGGGCATCTGATGTCCCCTTTAGGTGTTTTTGTCTGTGTAATGAAATGAGTAAATGGTAACAGGATTGTCATTTTTAGCTGAACTGTCCTTTTAATTAAACAGTCTTGATATACTCTAAAGTAGGAACTTCTAAGAAAGCTCCTCAAACGTTATCACTCTGCAGTAAACAAGCACAGAGTGAACAGATACAAGATTGCGCTTCGGCTTTGCTCAGCCGAACAAAGACAAAACCCCAGCAAAGTCTCTCCATCTTTCGGCTTTCATCCCTGTTTTGTTTGGTGTTTGGAATTTACATGTCAAAAATCCACACTTTTTTCCTGTTCTGATCGAGCTTGTGTTGTTGTGTTTGACAAACACCCCTGTGTTCGTGGATCTGATGAATATAAAAGTCTTCATAGTCATATTTATTTATTTAATTGTTTTGAATGGCAGAGATAAAGAAGCAAAGAGATGGAGCTTGTCATTTTAACAGACTATTTCAGATCTCCCACCATAACACAAAACAGGCAATCACATTATCTCCGAGCTCTCACGCGGCTTTGTTCCAATGACAGTCACGATCAATCTAATCGAGCTCATGCGTTACATTTGTAAGTGTATTCCAAAATATTTGTTTATTTTTGAGTTTCTTTTTGCGAGGGATGATGTTTTTTTTCTCTTTTCTGTAGCGGGAAGTGTATTTTTTCCTTTCTGAGCCGGTGAGCTAGCGAATCAGTGCATATAATGCAGATATATTTATGTGCTGGCTGTGTGCTAGGGGAGGTTCTGCATTAAAATTGCTCCAGTAATATTCTCTGTTTAATAAATTGTGGCTGACGTGAGCGGGATAGATCCTGTAGTTAACGTGAATGGGTATAATCTTTTACGCAGATGGAGAGGTTTTCAGTGCGTGCTGTCAAACACAATCGTGCCATTCGGTTGCAGATGGGCTGGGAGGTGCCTGCATAACTCACCTCCATTTGATAGGCCTCTGAGATGTTTATTAAAATTTTAACAAGACTTTGAGCTTGACAGGTTCATCAGCTATTCAAAGCAGCCCAACTGATCTGACTCTCCAAGGCAGACGCCCGTTTCTCACCCAGTGTCGATGACCTTCCGCCACACAGAGCCGTCAACGACTTTCTTCCGAGTTTTTACGAGCTAAATAAATATCAGCATGCGGGGCTATTCATCAAGCATTATTATTATGATTGTTTTTATGTCTGAACTATAAACAAATACTTGATTATAAAGTAAAGGGATAAATCTTGCGCTGCGGTTCGAGGGGGCCGGCGTGCCAGTGAACCCGTCGTTTAGATTAACAAAGCAGGGTCTCTTTCCCTCCCTCCTTCCCGCTCTCTTTTAACGCTTCCTTTTAGAGTTGGCTGAACATGACGACCTCAGCGCAGCATTGTGAACTTTAAACCTTTGCATACTAATCAAAGTACACAAGACATCTGACCTTGGTCAAGGTTCTAAAGTATTTCATAAAAGAGATCGCTCTCGTATCTCCGAGAGCTGTGTTGTCATGACAAACGACAACAGCGAGTTCAGGGCAGTTTACCTTTTCATTATGTAGGAATATGGTTTAAAATGAGAACAGAGCTAAGGTCATTCACTGCACCAGCGGGAGATGAAAGCGTGTGATAAATGAGAAGTAACAGTGTTATTACACGAGAACATCCCCAACAAAGGGATGGCATGCCTGTGTGTACAATAATATGAAATTACACACAGATTAGCAGTTGTTCTGGTTTTGATTGCTCTTTAAAATGGTTGATGAGGTCATGCGCTTCATCAGAGACAAAGGAAACATACTCGGAATTCAGCTCAAAGTTTACGCAACAATGACATGACGTCAAAGCGTGAAGCGGTGGACAGTCGAGGGGAAAACCATGGCCCTTTGAAGTATCAAACAAGCACACAAACACACAGACAGGATAAGACATCAGCATATAAGCAGCCTTGAATTATGTTCTTCTGTTCTTATTTATTTGAAGGTTGAAGCGGCTGTGAGGAGGTTGCAATGAAAAGAGCTCCTTCATGCCAAGGTAGCATTTATTTGCTTTCCAGTTGGAATGAGATGTTTTTATTTTAGAGAGAATTGCCCTGAGCCATAATGAATGCGCCCTTCTCTGCTTTGTGGCGTAGCATTTAACATGCAGATAAATCACACTGGGACTGTGATGCATTTATTCTAATAACTGCCTAATGAATACTAAACACGCGACTAATTTTCTTCGCTTTTAGCAGTATAGAAGAATGAAAAAGATTCATGTATGCTGTCTAGAGAAACGACAGTCTTGGGTAGGCTGTGACTGTTTATTTATCATACCTGAGAGGAGCATAAAATGATATTTTTGATTTCACAAATAAAAAATAGGAAAAAAAAAACATGGAGATCAACATATTAGATTAATGGCATGACACAAATGTTTTGTCCTTTTTATTAATTTATTAAAAAAAAAAAATTGATTGTCCTGATATCATAGGCATAATAAAATAATAATTCATGAAAGTTGGTGAAAAATATTATATATAGGCCTACACTGGAAGCCTTTTATACTCATCTACATTTATTTGATCAAAAATACAGTAAAAACAGGAATAATGTAAAATATTATTACTGTTTAGAATAACTGTTTTTTAATAATTCCTATGATTTTTTGCCAGGTATTATTCCAGTCTTTAGTGTCACATGGCCATTCTAATATACTGATTTCAAACAGTGCTGTGTAAAATTTTTGTGTAAACTGTGATACATTTTTTCAGAATTCTTTGATGAATAAAAAGTTTAAAAGAACAGCATTTATTTGCATATTTACAATATATATTTATATTTTTATAACCATGTTATGTATAAACTGGCTCTTATGCCTTTTAAACACATTAATGTCACAGTGTCTGTAACCTGTGCAAGTTGTCAGAAACACACAATATAGTGCTGTGGGAAGAAACATTGTTTGGTCATCTCTAAAAAAGGAAGGAGGCTGAATTGGGCAGGTGGGCTCCAGGAGGCGCTGTACAGCCTCCACTCCTGAGTGTAGTGGCCTGAGGCTCTCAGAAATCAGACACATTCTATGGCAGGTTTAGAGAAGATGCACTTGTTCTGGATAAGGTTGTATTTGGTAAACATGTCAAGCAGGCACCAGGTGCAGGGAGTCGTTGTGGAGGGCAGACGTTGGGCCATGTACCACAATGTTGTCAAGGTATATCACCCCCCCAGGGACAGCAGTAAAGATGCTTGACATAATCTTCTAGATACAGTTTGGAACAGAACTGAGTCCGGAAGGCATCTGTTAGTAAAGAAAAACCCAGGCATTGGTGACAAATATGTCAAGGATGCAGTTACAGTTGGGGTACAGTAACACCTGCATTGGGAGAGGTTGAGCTTGCAACGATTGTGGCTATGAAACCGGATAATCAGTTGGTTAGCCATGAGCAATATACTGATTATTCTCAATAAAAGTAAATATTGTGCATGTTTTATTTTTGCATTAAAGGAAATAAAAATGAATTTTCAGGTGAGTTGTATTTCTTCATAAGAACAGATTTGGACCAATTAATCCTCTGCAGTGAATGGGTGCCGTTAGAATGAGAGTTCAAACTGATGATAGAAATGTTGCAATAATCACTGTAGAAAGCATATTATGGATCGAGGACTTGTAATTTAGCCAAAAGCAACATTCAGTTTTTCACTTTACAAGACATGAATTGATGGACTGGAGTTGTGTGGATTATTTGTGGATTATGGACCCTTTTCACAGAACTGTGATGATGCGTTTCAATGGTCATCAGCATTGTAAATCCTCAAAAGTTTTTTAAAATTTTGATTTGTTTTAAAAATCTATGAACATTTATGACATTCATATTATATCACCTATGCTTTAAATTACAATGAAATAATTAACGCTAATGCAAGCGTCTATGGGAGAGACGTAAATTTGACATGGTTCTCTCTTCTGATTGCCGTTATCAGTCTCTCTTAGTTTTTTCCTCTTTTTGAAAGTCGTAAAAAAACACTATTGTGAAATTTTTCTTTTGCTGTTTGACCAAATTGGAATGCAAAAAATATTTGTGGTACCCTCCCATTCACTGCTCTCGAAGTTAACCCAACTATGACGACTTCCGCTGCAGAGAAACCCGGAAATGTGAAAAAGATCCTTTGTGATGTTTTTATCTGTCTGAACTCTCATTCTGATGGCACCCATTCACTCCAGAGGATCCACTTGTGAGTGATGTAATGCTAAATTTCTCGAAATCTGACACCATTTCAAGTAACGCGAGTTACGTAATGATATGTTTTTTCAAATAACTAGTAAAGTAACACATTACTTTTTAATTTACAAGAAAATATCTAAGTTACTTTTTCAAAAAAGTAAAGCTAATTACTTTTTGTTTCCTTTATGTATTTAATCCCTCAGCCTTCTTATGAATTTACTTTTCCTTCAGCCTAAGGCTTATTCATTTTACTTTTTGGTGTGAAAGGGCTTTTACATTTGCTAAAAAAATGTACATTTTATATTAAAAACAAACAAGCCCTGCCCTGATTTAAAAAAGTAATGCAAAAGTAACGCAAAAGTAATGTAAAGCATTACTTTCCATAAAAAGTAACTAAGTAACGCAATTAGTTACTTTTTTAGGGAGTAACTAAATACTGTAATGCATTACTTTTAAAAGTATCTTTCCCCAACACTGCTCTTTACTACTCTAAAAATATTGGCACCCTTGGCTCCCTTATCAATACTGAATTAGCATGACTATCAGCAGCAAATCTTGGGTTGATAGAGGGAATGGCCTTTTTAAATGAAACCAATTATGAGGAGAATCTGATGTCTCTGCTGTATTGCGTTCGTTCTTTCTGTCTTTTTCCTTCTTTCTGACTGACAGACAGGTCTGGTCCAGTGAGTTCGCTTAGCTGTACCTTATAAGAAGGTCAGTGGTCTGCTCTTTTCAGCTTCAAAACATGCTTCAGATTGCTTAATTAGGCCAAAAGACTTGTAAAGACTCTGACTGCCAGTGAAGGATATATGAGAGCGTACATGCAGACATGCGCATGTGGGAAAGGAAAACGCACTTCAGTATTATGGCTTGAGGTCACACAAATGTGCTGATGTGTGGAACATTCACTGCTAGCCCTAATTGTTTTGTTGATGTTTTTCACTGCATGTGCACACCACAGCTTGTCTAAAGCACCACAAGACTATGATGTATATGTAAACGCAACTAAATAAAGTTAATTTGAAGGTATAAACATCTGGAGCTGTTGTACATTCTCAGTGTCTACTGTGCCAATCAAGATGTGCTAGATGTGAATAATCAAACTAATGGCAGTGCTACACAAATACTTCACTTTCTCTTTTTATTTGCTTGGGGAATAGACTTGTTTTGATTGTGTCGCCAGCAAGATGGTTCCAGCAGACCACATTATTTACCACTCCTAGTCCTCTGATCAAATATGGCTGCCCCATTGGGCCCATTTGTTCGGTGTGGAAAAATATGACACAACACAAAATGTAGGGAAAAAAAGTGTTAACCAAGTTCATTTTTCTTTTGGCTCCCCATTCTTCCATTATGGGTATATTTTGTATAATTCCATGTCCCCATGACTCTCCAGGCCATTGTTTAGTGAGTTGTGTGTCATCTAAGGGTTTTTAAATGCATCCGTTTTCTGCTGTTTGTCAGCGAGGCTCCAGGAAAGTCTGCAGGGAACAATGCATCGGAGAACCACAGAGCTGCTGCGCTTGGTCCAGCTTTGTGTAGCGAGGAGACAACCGCATTTAACAGTTATTATGGCAAGAGACACAAACACAAGGCCTAGCATTTACAGAAACCATGGACACATCACTCTATCCACAGCAGATTAGTCCATCTCTAGGCCTCTCTTTCCTGTTTTCTTCTCTCTTCATTTTCTTGTTGCTCCTCTTCAGCTCTCTTGAGTTCTCTCCAGCCCTCTTTCTCTCTGTCCGTCTTTCTCTGTGTCCCTGTGGGAATCGCACTGCTAGTGGAAAGCTCAGAGGCTTGGTGTGGTGGAAGAATAGCTCTTATTTGTTTGGACAGGGACGACCTCAACTGACCTGACCCCCCTATGGTTCTGTGTGTGAGTGCTGGAGAGACCTCTGGAGACTGGTTTGTGTGTGTTTGCGTGTTGTATGAGAACAAGTAGGTATGTGTGTGTGTACCTCCATTACCACCTCAAAGTTTCTTTGGACAACAACACATTTACATTTGGAGGGCCTGATTTACAAATAGCTCAAGACAAGTACTTTGGATTGGATTACAAATCACATACACCGAATTTGGAAACATCTGAATAGTCATATAAAGTCACATATTTACCAAGCTGATAAAAGCTATCTCTCTCTCCTATGTCACAAATAGATACAGTACTGGTCATTGAAAATATACTATTTTGTGCAAAAGTTCAAATTCCAAAATTTGCAAAAAAAAAAAAAGCCATCTCAGTCAAAAATTAGATAATGATATGAGTGAATGCTCTCGACACATATTTTGCATCCATCAAATACTTTTACTTCAAACTCGCTAAAATCCCAGCCCCAGCCTCAGTCCAATCAGAAGTACCAGTACTTTGGTAGAAACCTATATGTCCAAGCCTGATAAAAAGTTGTTTGAAAAAAAAAAGTTGTAAAATTGTTTGTGTTTACATAATATATGTGTGTGCAATGCGTATATTTATTATGTATAAATTACATGTATGTGTGTATATTTATATATACATAATACATATACACAGCACACACACATATGGATGTGATTAATTGCAATTAATCTTTTGACAGGCATAATTTAAAACTTTATTAGCAATATATTATTTTTTTAATAAATTATCTATATTTTTACCATATATTTTGGACAATATACATATATGTGACCCTGGACCACAAAACCAGTCTTAAGTAGCATGGATATATTTGTAGAAATAACCAAAAATACATTGTATGGGTCAAAATTATTGATTTTTATTTTATGCCAAAAATCATTAGGATATTAAGTACAGATCATGTTCCATGAAGATATTTTATACATTTTCAAAATGTACATTTTGAAAATATATTAAAACTTAATTTTTGATCAGTAATATGCATTGCTAAGAACTTCATTTGGAGAACTTTAAAAGTGATTTTCCCAATATTTTGATTTTATTTTATTTTTATTTATTTTTTTGCACCCTCAGATTCCAGATATTCAAACAGTTGTATCTCGTAACAAATCAATGAAAAGCTTATTTATTAATCTCTAAAATTTACCCTTATGACTGGTTTTGTGGTCGATGGTCACATATATATATATATATATATATATATATATATATATATATATATATATATATATATATATATATATAATGTGTGTGTTTTTTTTAATACTCTTTTATGTTCTCTCTCTCTTTTTTTAAGATTCTTTGATTTAAAAAAAAAAAGTTAAAAAGCACAGAATTGATTTTAAAATACAAATATTTTGTAACAATATACACTACTGTTCAAAACTTCAGGTCAGTTAATTTTCTTTTCTTTAATACTTTTATTCCGCAAGGATGTGTTAAATTGATACAAAGTAATAGTAAAGACTTATATTGTTGGAAAATATTTCTATTTTGAATAAATGCTGTTCTTTTAATCTTTTTATTCATCCAAAAAAATCCTAAAAAAGTATCACAAGTTCCAAAAAAATCTGAAGCATCACAACTGATTAAAAATCAGCATATTGGAATGATTTTTGAAGGATCATGTGACTCTGAAGACTGGAGTAATACTGCTGAAATTTCATCTTTGCATCACATAAATAACATTGTACATTAAATAGAAAACCAGTATTTTAAATTGCAATAATATTTCACAATATTATTTTTTTTTTCTGTATTTTGATCAAATAAATGCAGCCTTGATGAGACTTGAAAATATATTTCAAATATATGTATTAGATACATATTTTTACTGTTTAGTTTTTAAATTACCAGACACTAATGACCACAACCTAACATCCTTCCTTATTTGCAAATCCTGCATCTTTTTGTGATTCCTGTTAATCATGTGACCGCAGCCCCTTATTGTATCAGAGATGTTGGCAAGCAGCCTTTACTATCCTCAGAGACGGCCTATCCTTAAACTAACCCTACATCAAAGATGTGTGCATGGCACTGTTGTGCTGACTTTCATAATTCTGTGGGAGTGTGTAAATGTGTGTGTGTATGTTGGGACCTGTGGCGTACGTGACTTGTGTGGGTGCGCACAGGACAGAGGAGGTAAATGTGTCTTAAAGTGTGTGTGTTGTTCTGCGCTTGACCTGTGTGTGTGAGGACAGCAGTAGGAAGGTGTGTATATTTGGAGAATGTTGGTTTGACTCCAGTCCGCTCATTAGCCAACCGCTGTGGGGTCATTCTGACCACATCAACTCTGACTTCCTAAAAAACACTCCCTTAGTGCACATGGAAATGTGTGTGTGTTAGTCCCGAATGCTGGTACACAACATCCTGGTACAAGCGCACAGATAAAAATAACAGACTGAGAGGTATAAGGAGCTGCTATTGCAAACCTCCTGGAAAGAGACACAGAAAGCAGATGAAGGGTGAGACGGAGAGGAAAGAGAGTCTAGCTTTGCTCCGTGACTCAGAGACAAGCCGAGTGTGAGCAGGATCCAGTATTAGAGACAGTGGGGCGAATGTTACAGTGACAGTGCTGAATATAATGTTAGGCTTTTCTGGAGATGATCAACTGCCTAAGACAGGAACCACCAGATAATAATTTGGTCTGCTTTATGTCATCCTGTTTTTTGATACAATGTTTCCTCAACTGATTGTTGTTGTGGTGCTGCTGCAGTGACCATATGGAGGTTGGCTACTGATGAGGGTGCACTTGGAATACCAGGGTGGTTAATTAAGGGCTGTTTCCAAGGACACTAGAGACTGGCTCACATATACCGCTTCCCACCAAATGTAACCCTGTATACTTCCAGAGGAAAACAAAACGAGTGAGAGAAGGAAACGCAAAGCATTGGAGTATGTGGTTTTATAATAAATAGATAAATATACACTGTCATTCAAAAGTAAGATTTTTAATGTTTTTTTTTTTATTTTTTATTTTTTAAAGAAGTCTCTTTTGCTGATTAGGGCTGAATTTACCCGTTCAAAAATACAGAAGAAATCCGTAATATTGTGAAATATTTTAAAAAATAAATATGATAAAATAATGGTTTGTATTATATATAAAATAATGTTTTTTTTTTTGTTTTTTTTTAAATATATTTCAAAATTTAATTTGTTCCTGTGATGCAAAGCTGAATTTTCGCCCGCCAGTAATCTAGGCTTCAGTGTCACATGATCCCTTAGAAATTCTAATATGCTGATTTGTTTATTTATTAATGCATTTATTTATTTATTATTATCATCATTGTTGGAAACATTTGTGCTGTTTAATATTTTTTTGAAACCTGTGATACTTTTTCAGGATTCTTTAATAAATGACAAGAATAGCATTTAGTCAAAATAGAAGTCTTTAATATCAGTCTTTATCACTTTAACACACCTTTGCTGAATAAAAATATGAATTCCTTTCAAAAAAAAGAAAGAATAAAAAGTTACTGACCCCAAATTTTGGGGTTTCCAACATTGATAATAAATCAGCATATTAGAATGATTGCTGAAGGATCATGTAACATTGAAGACTGGAGTAATGATGCTGAAAATTTAGTTTTGATCACAGGTATAAAATACATCATCCCAAACTTTTGAATGGCAGTGTAAGTTATTATATAATAATATCAAAATTGCTTTATCTAATACATAAAATATTAGATAATAATATTAGTTCAACTGACAAATCATTGTCATTTTCTGATAATTACTATGCATACTAATTTGATGAACTAAAGAAAACACATCCTGGCCAAAAGGGTATTCTGAAAAATTTTTTTTTAATTAAAAATCTCCACAGATCTGTGCAGATTCTTTGTTCTGTTATGTCTGCAGAAGTTAACAGGAAAACCACTTTGGAGCAATATTTATTGCGAAAATCTCTATTCAAATAAATGTAAATTGAATTGAAAATGATTCTCTTCTGGTTCACGCATCTGTGAAAGTGGGTAGAAAAAAGAAAAAACCTAATACAAAGTCAATATTCACCAGATAACATTTCAATAATTTGCTTTGGCTTCAGTACAGTAACAATATAAAAGTCAACTGTTTATAATATCACGCTTTTCCTCACACAGCATAAATGGGTCTTTATTCATAAAATGGGTCTTAAAGGGATTATCGTGTTTGGAGGTCCTTGGCATCCAAACATTTGAAACTCCTACTTCATATTATTTATTGTTGTCATTGCTAAACTGCAATATATATATCTAGCTTGAATAGCTTTTAGCCTGAAGCATTAGCATCTGTCTTCACTAAAAAAGTATAAAAGCTCCACTGCTGTTCTTCAAAGCAAGAATGTTCCTGTTAATTTGGGGATTCAACACTTTCCTCTACACCTGGAGCACCATAATTGCAAAATGAAATGGAAACTTGTCAAGTTTTCAAAACAGCCTTCAGTGAACTCATATACATTGTTCAAAGAAAACACTGTCTTAGAACCTTCTTTAAAGAAAACAAATAGTTCAGCTATCAACAAGACTTCAAGCAGAACAATATTCCCCCGACCTTTACAGCCGAGGAAGTGCTTCTGTCTCTGAGCAAATTCAGCCTTCTCCAGCCAGTACTGATCCACATTTACACTTTGTTCACTGAGTCTGTTCTCACTTCATCCATCAGTGTCTGTCTAGAGCATCTGCCCACACCAGGGGTGAGCTGCCGTGGATCATCAAGACGATCATCTGCACTCACCTTAAATCCATCAACATGTTGTATGGCTTGATGTCAAGACAAGATCATCTGTTTCTTTACTCTGTTCTAAATCTTCTAAGCATGACTGTGGCTAAAGCCCAGATTGCATCAAGGACACCATATCTACAATTAGTAAACTTTAGACAAAAAGCATGTGCTACATGGCAAGCACAAAAGCAATCATCTGAGTTACATATCTCTGCTGACAGCATCAGCATGGAAAATAATTTGAACTCACTGTTTAATGTCTTTTTTAAAAGCAAATGCAGTCTATCTCTGCTTAAAGAATATCTAGTTTGGTATTCAAAACCATAATTCTCTCTCTGCCCCCCTGCCCCCCCATCCACCTGCTTAATTTGAATAAACTATTCTTGGTTGTCAGGAGCCAACCTTCACTTTGACTGACACTATTTTCTTCCAGTGCATCTTATCCCTAAAGGAAGGGTAAAGGAGACGCTTCTATTTAGATTAAGGCAACAATAGGTTTGTAACCATTCAATGAAATGCCATGCAGAATGGCAGGATATGCATTTAGAGGATATTTTTGTCATGCCATGTCTAAAAAATACTGAAATCTGCATAGCACTTAAACTGGTTGTAGTTCGATTGTTACTTTATATGTATGTTGTTTTGTAATTTCTATTATTTTAGATTTCACACACAACCTTATTCTAGTTTTTTGACTCTGTCTAATGTGTTTTGATTCATCATAGTATGGTTTGCTCTGTTTCTCTTTAACAGCAGGTAAGATGTCCTGATTTTTATTGCGTATTTTACAAGGAAAACCCTAATGCGCTCTGTGTGTTTAGTACTGCAGTGTTTGCTGCAGATAGGATTATCTGATAATTCCTTTCAATTAGATTTTGCCAAATACTGCACTAATATCACCCACATTGATAACATCAGTCAAGCTGACATGTCTGCTCAGGCCACTGTCTGATAACTCCCCTTGACCTTGGCTTGGAGGTCGTACTCCATGTGAATGGCTATGTGTGTGATTAAAAGACGGACAGTTTGGCTCTGTTGTTTTCCCTCACTCATCACAGTCATCTCATCTTTTACGACTCTCATACTTTTTCATCATAAACTTACGGGTATATTTTGAAGGATTGGATGTGTGTGTGTGCGTGTCTATACGTGTGTTTTTTTGCACAGAAATAGGCATTAATAGATGACGGGAAATAGATAAGCTGGCTTTCCCACACCCCTACAGAGAATGGCTCTTATTTAAAGTCTCACGTACATTAACAGGAAAAGAAAGTAAAGCTTTCATTAAATAACTGTATTTGCTTAGATTTCTGCATGATAGCTGACTCGTGAGATGTTTGACAGCCTAACAAGGTAGAAGGTTACGGTAACTATGTATAATGAAAATAAATTCAGTTAACCTTCAACTGTTTGTTTCTGCTAGAAATTGTTTCTTTAACCCCTGGTCATCATAATGAAATTGTAACAGTCACACGTCTTGTGTACTTTATTCACTCGCATAAATGTAAAAAATACTGGAGCCTCAAGTGTTTTTCACTCTCTTTACCTTAGCTTAGTGTTTAGCTTTGTGTTCATTTGAAGCGTTCAAAGTAAACTTTGTTTTGTACTAAACTAATGCTCAATGAACATACAGCTGTCACAGACAGAATTAATAGATTTTTTTTTGTTTATAAAAAAAAAAAACAGAATCTGGTCCCACTTTATATTAGGTGTTAATGTAATTACATTTAAATTAATCATTTGATACAATGCACTTGTGTACATACAGTTGAGGTCAAAAGTTTACATACACCTTGCAGAATTAGTGATAGTTGTTCATGAGTCTATTGTTTGTCCTGAACATTTTAAATGCCCGCTGTTCTTCAGAAAAATCTTTTAGGTCCCACAAATTTTTTGGGTTTTCAACATTTTTCCAAAAAGGACTGTATGAATTTGAGATCCTTCTTTTCACACTGAGGACAACTGAGGGACTCATATGCAACTATTACAGAAGGTTCAAACGCTCACTGATGCTTCAGCAGAAAATGCATTAAGAGCCGGGGGTGAAAACATTTTGAATTTAAAGATCAGGGTAAATTTAGTTTCTTCTGGGAAACATGTTCTTCTGTAGCTTCTGAAGGGTAGTACTAAATGAAAAAAAATATATATCTGGGCAAAATATGAAGGAAAAAAAATCATCTTCATTCTGTTCAAAAGTTTACACCCATGGCTCTTAATGCAACATGTTTCCTTCTAAAGCATCAGTGAACATTTGAACCTTTTTTAATAGTTTCTTATGCGTCCCTCAGTTGTCCTAAATGTGAAAAGATAGATCTCAAAATCATACAGTCATTGTTGAAAAAGGTTCAAATACACAAAAATGCTGAAAAACCAAAGAATTTGTTGGACCTGAAGGATATTTCTAAAGAACAATGGGCAGTTTAACTGTTCAGGATAAACAAGGGACTCATAGCTCATACCACCAAACATGTACCCGTATCCCACCTCAATAGCGGCAAAAGTGTTTTGCAATGCATTAACTTATGTTATAATGTGAGCACATTGTTAAGACCACCTAATTTAAAGTGGGACCCATAATTCTTATAATTTCTTGTAATAATGCATTAAATAAACTTGAATGTATCAAATTGGCAGCTGATTACTGAATTAATCTGACCTTTTTTGAAGATTATTGTGTCAGTAAACCTTTATATCTTCCTTTATATATTTATATATGTTATCTATTCCCTAGATCAATATCAAATCTTAGAATTGATCAAATTAATTCACTTAAATTAATACTATAAAATATATTCACACAATTAGGAAACCACCCACTTGTGTCACATTAGCATAGCAGTTCTCTGAGGTGCAGACAGGTACTGCTTTAATTTAAGGGTTTTCGTTAAGAGCCTGAGGGGGTTTTGGTGACTAGCCTCTTGTCTAGCATATACATGACATGTCTTATTAAAGCGTTGATGGCAGGGTTGTGCTTCATTGTCATGAGCTAATAACAAGACCATCACTGCTCCTGCTCCTGAGGTCACAATTACATTTGACCTCTGTCTCATCATCGCCCTTAATGTGACACCTCTCCCCTCCACAGGGGCCACATGTACCAATCGCATTCTCGAGTGCTCGATTCCGGCCCCCCTGATTGGCCTGAGCCATGTTGGCCTGTCTAGAAAGGGGAAGTGGAGGTGGGCCAGTGCATGCTAATGAGACAGTTATAGCATAGAGCTCTAATGTCTTACACACAAATACACACGCACAGCCTCAGCGTTATTAAGCAGGCCCCAGCTGCAGCCTGTCAGGTTGCTTGTTAGGCCCAGTCAGAAGGCAGTCACTGTGGCCTACCTAATACTGTAATTTTCTCTTTCTTAGCTCTAAAACCAGGGTGTTTTCTTTGATTCCTACAGTAGGAAGTTGCGTACTGCATGCAAGGTAGTATATTTACAGTTGAAACCGGAAGTTTACATACACCTTGAAGAATCTGAAAAATGGTAATTATTTGACCAAAATTAGAGGGATCATACAAAATGTAATGACCTGAATAAGATATTTGACATAAAAGATGTTTACATATAGTCCACAAAAGAAAATAATAGATACATTTAAAAAAAATACCCCGTTCAAAAGTTTACATACACTTGATTCCTAATACTGTGTTGTTACCTGAATGATCCACAGCTTTTTGTTTTTTTGTATTATTTTTTTTTTGTTTGTTAGTTTAGTGATAGTTGTTCATGAGTCCCTTGTTTGTCCTGAACTGCCCGGTGTTCTTCAGAAAAATCCTTCAGGTCCCACAAATTGTTTGGTTTTTCAGCATTTCTGTGTATTTGAACCCTTTCCAACAATGACTGAGGGACTCGTATGCAATTATTACAGAAAGTTCAAATGCTCACTGATGCTTCAGAAGGAAACACAATACATTAAGAGCTGGGGATAAACACTTTTGAATGGAATAAGAATGTGTGCATTTTTCTTATTTTGCCTATATATCATATTTTTTTTAATTCAGTACTGCCCTTTAGAAGCTCAATGCATTTCCTTCTGGCGCATCAGTGAGCGTTTGAACCTTCTGTAATAGTTGCATAGTTGTAATAGAGTCCCTCAGTTGTCCTCGGTGTGAAAAGATGGATCTTAAAATCTTACAGTCATTGTTGGAAAGGGTTCAAATACACAAAAATGCTGAAAAAACAATTTGTGGGAGCTGAAGGATTTTTCTGAAGAACAGCGGGCAGTTTAACTGTTCAGGACAAACAAGGGACTCATAAACAACTATCACTGAAAAAAAAAAACAGTATTAAGAATCAAGTGTATGTAAACTTTCGAACAGGGTCATTTTTTTTTTTTTTTTTCCAATTATTTTCGCTTGTGGACTAAATGTTTATGTGAAATATCTTATTCAGGTCAGTTCTAAAAAAAAAAAAGAAATGCATTTTATATGATCCCTCTTATTTTGGTAAAATAATTAACATGTTGCAGATTCTGCAAGGTGTATGTAAACTTCTAGTTTCAACTGTGTCATCCTTTTTTGTTTTCATTTGTTAGTGAATTTGACTATGATGGTCGAGATGTATGTTTTTGATTTACTAAAAGAACCAGTTCATCAGTTATTTGTTTGTGTATCAGACTACAATGATTGTGGCACATGTTTTTGATTATTTTAAATAATAAAATAAATAAATAAATCAAAGTAATCCTAAGATTTATTCACTTGTAATTTGGACCACACTAGTCATAGTGTATGTTTCTGATTCACTAAACTGAATCACAAGAGTCATTTGTTCGTGAATCAGCGTACAATGGCTGTGGTGTACTGTATGTTTTTGATTAACTAAAAATAACCAGATCATAAAAGTCATTAATTCATGAATCAGACCACACTCATTGTGGCCTATGTTTCTGATTTACTGAAAAGAACTGGATAATGAGAGTCATTTGTTCTTTATGAATAAGACTACACTGGTTGTGGTGTATATTTATGATTTAACAAAAAGGTCATAAAAGTCAATTGTTCATCAAATGAACTACGCTGGTCACTCTGTGTGGTTTTGATTCACTAAAAAGCTGCATCACGGCAGTCATTTATTCATGAATCAGACTACAGTGGTTGTGGTATATGTTTGTTGTTCAATAAAAAGATCTGGATCATTGTGTCTGTTTGTGAATCAGAACACTGGTCATGTTGTATGTTATTTTTGACCACGAGGACAGCTAAATAGAAGGTGTTTCTTGTCATTATTTTGTGGTCTTTTTATTCACTTTTAATACAGACAGTGAATTCACAACTTGGGTAAAATATGATTTCTTTTCCACCAGTGTTGGAGATTCAGCAGTGTATGTTGGTGTATGTGCATATCTGTGTGCAAATCTTTATGTATATGCTAAATGTAAGCACTCCTCCTCCTACAGGCCCGTAGAGATATGCTGTTAATGATACACCTGTCAAACTCACACACTCTTTTGCGTTTTGTTTTTTGATTAGAATGATGCATTGGCCTTGTCATCTGCTCTGTCAACCAGCATTGTCGCCACCTGCATAATTACGACTCAACATCATCAAACAGGCCTGCCACATGCATTGACCATCTGTATATTTCTCTACCCCAGTCTTTCGTTCCTCATTACCTTTCCTTATTCAGTTCAAAGGTGTGTAGTATAGCACATATATGGAATGATATAATGACAGGGGTTTCAGTACAGCTTGATTAGTCGTATATATATAATTCCAGAATTTGGAAAGTAGTTGAAATTGACATTTTCCCCCAAATTATGTCACACGGACACATGACATCCAACGGTGCGATAACGACTCCATAGAGCTAGAGCAACCTCACCAATTACATTTTCAGATGACAGCACCAACCCCATTAATGACACACAAGTGCATTACTATTCCATTCTCTCTCTGTCGTCTAGCTGCAGGTGTAATTGGCAGTTGCTGTGGCTATAGAGCAGTTTTCTCCCAGACAAGAACATCTTAATGCACCTCACACAAACAGACACACACTCTTCTGAAAGTCCCAGTGACATTAAACGGCAGTTGTGTCTGCACTAGCTCACAGCACCCGAGTAGACGGGACAAGCTGAGCGCAGCACATTCCAAACACAGTTGAACTCTTCCCAAACTCCAGCATGCGCTGCCTGCAACAGGGCCTCCGCCTCAAGAAAGAACATTGCACTAAATGACCTTTTGCAATTCATCTCTAGCGATTTTTGGAAACAATGCATGTCAGAATAGAAGCAAGACACCAGCAACAGATCCAGCACTTACTAAATTTACCCATTTTTATATTACTAAATAACCTTCCTAAAAACAAACATGCTGCATCACTGACTTTGTTTACAAGGCTTGAGAGTTTGAATCAGCATCTTTATGTAATCACAGGCTGCTTTTAAAGCAATAGGTAGTTCTAGTTAAGTTATAAGGAATAAAATTCATGCTAATGATTTCAAAGGTATGCTATTTGTGTGTGTGTATATATATATATATATATATATATATAACCTGTAAAAAGTATCCAAACAAGCTTCATATTAAGCTTTTATATAGAGAATGACATCTAACAAAATTTTGTTAATTTTGAACATAAACCTCACAACATTTATTATGTAATAAAATAACTTGTTTGTCCTTTTAGTTTTTAATGTAGTTTTTCAGCTGTTGGCAAATCTTGGTATTCAGCTTAAACATTTTTTCCCCTCTTTCTCTGAAAATAAGACATTGCTGTTGATATAAATTTGTCTTGTTTTAAAGCATTAATTCACTTCTAGAAAAAAAAAAAAATCCTGATAATTTACTCACCCCCATGTCATCCAAGATGTTCTTTCTTCAGTCAAAAAGAAAGTAAGGTTTTTAAGGAAAGCATTCCAGGATTTTTCTCCATATAGTGGACTTCAATGGGGATCAGCGAGTTGAAGGTCCAAATGCCTGCCGAGGAATAAGGGTCTAGTCTAGCAAAAAATTATACACTTTTAACTATGTAATGTGTGAAGTTGAGCTAATGCAAGACCATCATTTGTGGTTAAAATGTATATAATTTTATAATTTTATTTTTTAGAAAATGACTGATCCTTTCTCTACAAGACCCTTATTCCTCAGACTGGATTGTATAGAACCTTTTGAAGTGGCATTAAAACATATAACATGTTGGCTTCAATTAAAGAGAAAAATCCTGCAATGTTTTACTTAAACACCTTATTTTTTTCGACTGAAGAAAGAAAGACATGACATGGGGCTGAGAAAATTGTTAAGAATTTTTATTCTGGAAGTGAACTAATCCTTTAAGGATGTTTACTGTAGATATCGCACGGTAAGACAAGATTGAGAAAGCATATTTTTGTTTAAAGAAACCCAAAGCCTAAAAATATTACTAAAATATATAATATATTTTATATCCTTCAACTTATTTTAATCTCTAAAGAACTTGTTTAAGAATTTTTTTTTTGATATAAAGACGGCCTTTGCTAATCTTATGAATGTTGCAAAGAGAGTTTTTCTGTACTATACCTGTTATTTGACCTTCCTTCACTCATCCTACTCTCCTGACTTGTATTCATTCTTGACTATAACCCACAGTTAGTGAAGTACCATGCAAAGGCAGACTGCTTGGTTCTGGCCCATTGGTCAGGTAGAAGGAGGGGGTGAGCGGCGGTTCTCAGGTGACTCGTCTGAGCTGAAGTGCTTCTGCACAGCTCTGGTCATGTTGATAGAGTGCCTCTGCCAAGAACTCATTCCACCCATCCTCACGGAACAATTAGCAATGCTGAGCAGCTTCGCAATTAACCGCTCGGTAATTGTCACATGCCCCACTTTCCAAATCAACCGCAGCAATATCTGTTTTACAGCAAAGTTTAATTACAAAGTGAAATCATTTGCATTCTCTGTCATTACCATTTTAAATGACTTTTCTTTTTTTTTTTTTTTGGTTGCCTCAGACTGAGCAAAGACGAGAGGAGAGGTGTGAGAAGTTCTTCTAAAACTTGCTGGGGTAAGGTTTGTTTTAGACCTGTAAAATATGTAGGAATTCAATTTCCTGTTTTTGTATGTTAGTATGCACAAGTTTAAAGGAGTCATGAACTGCCTTTGTTCTCTGTTCTCTGATGTTAACTTATAATGTTATCTAGATTTTTACATCAAAATATGTCAAAATTTAGAAGTAATAGGCTATATTCTGTCCTGTTTTTAACCCCCTTATCAGTACACTCTGATGGCAGATTGTAGACTTGGAAATAAATGCGCACTGCTTTGATTGGCTAACAGTTTTGCAGTTTTTCATAGATTGTGATTTAGGTTAAAAACACATTAATACTCAGTACATATCAAATGATCTGTAATAACAGAAAAGCAATAGTGACCATGTAATAAAAACAGTTACTCACACTTGTGTGAGTGTTGTGGTGCAACATTACTATCAAATTGAATATAGTCGGCACAGGATTTTAGTTTCAATTCCTCTGAAAATCCTGCAGTGAATTGTGCCCTTTGTTTGTAAGCAAATCCGAAAACAGGCAGTGATGAAGTAAAGTAGGCGTTGAACTTCTTCTAGTGTTTAGCCACACTATTATGTCATAAAGTGGCACATTCCACAGCCTGTCATTTTGGCAGATTAGCTTCAATATAAACTGTTTTTAACAAGAAAGTTTTAAGTTCTGAAACTTACACAATATTTTTTATAGTACAATGACCTTTTACAGTGAGGAAAACTCACGTTTGATCCCCCACTGACAAAGAAATTATCAGTCTATAATTTTAATGGTAGGTTTATTTGAACAGAGAGAGACAGAATAACAAAAAAAGAAAAATGCATTTCAAAAAAGATTTGAGAAATCAGTATTTGATCCTCTATCAATCAGCAAGATTTCTGGCTCCCATGTGTCGTTTATAAAGGTAAAGAGCTGAGATTAGGAGTACTCTCTTAAAGGGAATGCTCATAATCTCAGTTTGTTACTTGTATAAAAGAGAACTGTCCACAGAAGCAATCAATCAATCGATCAGATTCCAAACTTTCCACCATGGCCAGGACCAAAGAGCTGTCCAAGGATGTCAGGGACAATTTTGCAGACCTAAAAAAGGTTGGAATGGGCTACAAGACCATTGTCAAGCAGCTTGGTGAGAAGGTGACAACAGTTGGTGCGATTATTCACAAATGGAAGAAACACAAAATACCTGTCAATCTCACCTGGTCTAAGGCTCCACGCAAGATCTCACCTTGTGGAATTTCAATGATCATGAGAACAGAGATCAGCCTAGATCTACACGGGAGGATCTTGTCAATGATCTCAAGGCAGGTGGGGCCATAGTCACCAAGAAAACAATTCGTAACACACTACGTCATGAAGGACCTGCAAGGTCTTGCACCTGCAAGGTCCCCCTGCTCAAGAAAGCACATGTACAGGCCCGTCTGAAGTTTGCCAATTAACATCTGAATGATTAAGAGGAGAACTGGGTGAAAGTGTTGTGGTCAGATGAGACCAAAATCTAGTTCTTTGGCATCAACTCAACTCGCCCTGTTTGGAGGAGGAGGAGGAATGCTGCCTATAACCCCAAGAACACCATCCCCACTGCCAAACAGGGAGGTGGAAACATGCTTTGGAGGTGTTTTTCTTCTAAGGGGACAGGACAACTGCACCGCATCAAAGAGACGATAGACGGGGCCATGTACGTCAAATCTTGGGTGAGAACCTCCTTCCCTCAGCCAGGGCATTGAAAATGGGTCGTGGATGGGTATTCCAGCATGACAATGACCCAAAACACACGTCCAAGACAACAAAGGAGTAGCTCAGGAAGCAGCACATTAAGGTCCTGGAGTGGCCTAGCCAGTCTCCAGGCCTTAATCCAGAAAATCTGTGGAGGTAGCTGAAGGTTCGAGTTGCCAAACGTCAGCATCGAAACCTTACTGACTTGAAGAGGATCTGCAAAGAGAACTGGGACAGAATCCCTCCTGAGATGTGTGCAAACCTACAACAAATATCTGACCTCTATGATTGCCAGCAAGGGTTTTGCCACCAAATACTAAGTCATGTTTTGTAAAGGGGTCAAATAATTATACTCATTAAAATCAATTTAAACTTTTTTGGACTTTTTTGTTGTTATTCTGTTTCTCACTGTTAAAATAAACCTACCATTAAAATTATAGACTGATTATTTCTTTGTCAGTGGGCAAACGAATCAGCACAGGATCAAAAATTTTTTTTTCCTCACTGTATATGTGAAAAGCTCAAGGTATTTTGATTTCTCAGTTCATGACCCCTTTAAGAATTTTAATCAAGTTACAATATTTTAATATAATTCATCTAAATAATTTTAAATCATCCTGGAGATGATCCTCATGGCAATGTCAGGGTTGGTAATTCTCTTAAAATAATGAATTTAACCTTGCCATACCACAAAAGGTTATTTTAGGTTATAATGCTATTCATAAATTAATATTTACATACCTTGAAAAACATTTTTGGAAATGATTAATGCATACACACACACACACACACACACACACACACACACACACAAAAAAAGACTCAGACTGGGCCTTCAAAACAGCAGAGCTCTTACAGGTCGACAGACATTCAAATCCATCGGCGCCTCTTCCTCACACTGAAGCTCCTAAACGGGAAGAATTTCAGTCGATAGGATCTGGCACACACACCGTTTGTTATCCAATCGTGTTTTCATCCGTCTCTTTTGCCCTGTCTCTCTTACAGGGTTTAGTGTTTCTGGAGTGTCCCTGTGGGTATAGGGTCTATCACACTGCATTTGTTTCAGGGTCTCTCCATTCACTTTCAAAAGGTTAAACAACCTTTTCACCGGCCCGTCAACATTCCCTGGCCTGCCTGGCGGAAAAGTCTGCTCGGGTTTTGTCTCTCGATCGACACTTGTCTCCGCGTTCTGTTGTTGCCTGCGTGGTGTAATATCCATGACAATCATGTTGGGCCTTTGAGTGGGCTGAGCCTGGAGAGGGCCGAGGGGCCACTTTCAGGCTGTAAAGAGCTTTATTTGTGAGGATTTGAAAGAGTAGTGTGAAGGGCCCTCCACTCTAAATCCTCTTCAGCAACTCATCCTGCTTCAATGTGCCTTTAACACACACACACATACACACACGCATCAGTACCACCCTCACGTTCGTATGGCCTGACAGCCATGCTGCCTCTCAGTGAAAAGATGGAGACAGAGAGTAGAGATGTTGAGAAAACGAAGGAGTGAGAATGCAGAATATGTTTCCTGAGGTAGATGAAGTTTCCTCGAGAAACGCAGAAGGAAAAACAGGTGATTTCGCCAATTGAGGTGACAGCTAGAGCGTTAAAAACGGAGCTGACACATCAGCAAACATCCCTCCCTCTCGCTTATGACTAACAGCGCTCGTCGTGGCGTCAGGGGCGTGTATGTTTGTGTATATGTGTGTGTGTTTAGTTAAGGGTCGTGGGAAGTAAAAGCAAACCGCAGCGTATCTATTTTCATGGACCATATGGAAATTCTGTTGTGTTTGTGTTCGAGTCGACAGATAACGGGCGACCCTAACGGTTTTGTGTGTGTACGCTGAATGGTGTGTGTGTGTGAAGCGGGAGGGCACTCTGACCCCGGGCATATGGACAGCCGATCTGGAGGAGGGCTCCCTCAAACGCACTCGCACCCCTGGGACTTTGATTTGTTAATGAATTGCTCTATTGACTTGAATCTTGGCTTGCTTCATTAGAGAAAGACCAACACTGCCACTTTCTCTCTCGCCCCGTTTTAGTGCTGAAGTGTGTGTGTGTGTGTGAGAGAGAGAGAGAGAGAGAGAGGGAGAGAGAGAGGGTAGAGCAAACTATTGTGCAGGCGGTTTAAAACTTCACATTTGTCGCCTGCTTTAGTCTCTCGCTCTTTTTGGCTCAGGCTAATTTGTATTGTGAGGATATAAGACAACTCTCCAGTGTTCAGTGATGCGAAACAACAACCCACAATGCCCTTCAACCCCCTCCCCTCACCCTCTGTTCCTCCCTCCTTCCATCGCTCCCTCTGTACCTCATTCCCTCTCTCCCTCTCTCCCGTCTAAATTTATTCAGGGCCCCTCCCCGTGTTCATTAGCATGTTTGACAATGATGTTATTGTGCGGGCGATACCTGCTTTACAAGGGCCAGATTATTGTGTAGGGTTAGTGTTAACACAACAAGTACAAGCTCTTCTGTCTGAGGGACACACTGTCTGTCAACAGCCAGCAGCAGCTGTTCTATTGCGGGGCACCACATACCCACTCTCTCTCTCTCACACACACACACACACACACACACACACACACACACACACACACACACACACACACACACCATACACACAATAGTTCACAGTTTTGAAAACTGTCTAACAGTGCCTATCATATACATGAGAAACATACTGTTTCCTACAACAAAAACTTGATGAACTACATTTTTCCTAGGTAGGATTTATCTTAGTAATCAATGTGCAAATGTAAATGTCAGTGTATTATAGTTTCAGAGAATGCTTTGAAATAAAGATAGATATGTCTCTAAGTCAGGAGTTTTTGGTCTTTTCCCTACACAACGCTAGTGTACACTCAGAAAAAAAGGCACAAAAGCTGTCCCTGGGCCATGACCTATGAAAATGCTACATTTTTGTACCTTATTTACCCCTGAAAAATGCATATTAGTACTTTAAAGGTACATTTTAAAATCTAAAGAATACATAGTACCTTTAGAAAGGGTGCTGTCCCAGTGGCAGATTGCATTGTATCAGAAGACCTGGATGTATTAGAGTGATTTATCACAAGATCTTGACCATGCTCAGAATATAGACCATGTACAGTCAAAACACAAATTATTCAGACACCAGATCATTTTTGTTTGATATATTTTACTAGTGTGTACAATACACTTATATTGTACATTTATACAAGTGAGGATAGCAAAATAAAGTAAACTATGACATATTATAATCAAAAATCCTTCATACAGTGGACTGCCAGTAAAATTGCTACAAATTTGGGACCAAAAATTATTCAGACACTTTGACCTGACCATATTTTGCTAAAGAGTTTTTTTCTTTAATTGTTAATGCAACCTTTTTACATCACAGGCTGAACGAAATTAAGCATTGCTTAGTAATTGGTCAACAAAGTATTTATAGTTGTATACATATTGTCATACTAACAGTTGCCTGAATTTTTGGTTGACTACAATCCATTACATACCTTTCTATCAAAGCTATAGGACATTATTAAGATGAATTTGTTGACAGTTCTTGTCTTATTTTGTTACTATTTTCTAAACTATAGCGAATAAACTGTGTTAATGTTAAAGGTGTCAGAATAAATTTTGGTTTGGCTGTATGTGGTGTTATATTGTCATCCCAGTCAAGAGTCATGATTGTTGTTCTCACATTCACAGCACTATAACCAAAAATTGTACTAATTTCAAAATTCAGGAAGCATCAAAACAAAAGCAGGAGTGAGAAATGCCAAAGTAATGTCCCTAAAGTTATGGTGACCTTACTTCATCATTTTCCAAGACAAGTCCTAGCCAGGATTTCTATATTGCCTAAAATATCCAGGTTTTGATTTTATTTTCCTGTTTTCATACGCATCAAAATATGAAAACAGGAATTGCTCTTGCAGTTTTTTGTCAAACACTAATCAGTCTGGGCAGCGCTGCTTCAAGCCGAACACACCTAATTTGTATGCATATTTTGACCATTCCTTGCAGTTCCCACCTTCTCACTCACCACAATTGGTTGATTATGTACAATGCCTGCATGTTATTGCTACAACTACATTTCCTTCAGCAAGTATAGGAAAACTGGCCTGGCCTGGCCAGGATGTGTCCACAAAAAGAGGTTGCATAAGTGTAAATTTACTGATATTTACAATAATTACAATGAGAGTTTTTTAAAAGGAAAAGCTGACGCTGAAAAACAAGGTCTCATTAGTTAACTTCAACAAACAGGGATCAATACATTTGTTACAGTATTTATTCATCATTGGTACTGTTATTTATTAAACATACAACTGCTAACATTGCTAGGTTATGTTAGCTCAGATCCATTAAATAATACAAAAAGATACTACTTTTATTTTTTTTACATTTACATTTTCACAATTTTCAACGTTGATAATAACATTGTCTGTTGACCACCATTCAGCACATTAGAATGTTTTCTGACTGGATTAATGACAGATTTGCCAACACAGGAACGACCATCGCTTGTACTCTGTACTAAGTCCTTTTGGAAGGGCCTTTCCTGAATTTGCTCTGTATCTTACAGTAAGCAAGGTCTGTTATACCAGTCATATCTCCATGAGTGTATCCACACTGGTACACAAAGTGAGTAAAAACAGTCTTTTATCTAATCATGTTGAACTTGTGCTGACAACAGCAGACATGGTGGGTTTAAAAGATCCCCCCCCCCCATCCCTCTTCCTCTGCCACAGTGGGCATTGTGTTTGAGTCAGTCAGGGAGCTCTTATCTTAAGTCGCCTTGCAAAAACCAGAGGGGCTATAGTCAGTGTCACACACACCTTACTACAAAGACAAACCAGAAAATATGACGGTTGCACTCGATCCAATTTTACAACATTTTAGCTTCTGCAAAAAGACTTGGTCTTCTTAAAATAGCACTGATTTGCGTACATTCATTAGTTTAGCACATGTTTCAGTAGAAACTCTCTGAAGGGTGGTCACTTTTTCGGATTGTGTGTGCCTGTACTTCCTAGATTTAGCATAATGGCTGCTCACCTACTGCGCGGGCTTGGCAGGCTGTGTATCCTGTCAGTGCGAGCAGGGGGTAACGGGCTCACTGTTAGGGTTTCCTGCCCACTGGTTCTGCTGAGCACACACACATGAGTGTGTTACACATATAAGCATACACATATAGCAGTTGCACTAATATACAGTGAAACAAAGAGTTTCATGTGTATACACACACACACACACACACACACACACACACACAGACACAGTCTGGTACAGTCCTGCTGTGACTCCTCCTGACAGTGTTCCAGCTCTATTGTCTGTATAGAGGATATGTGTCTCTCTCCCCTGGGCCTCGGCCCTGGACATACGGGGCATGACGCAAGTCTCATTCCCCTAGACCTCTGCAACACCGGGTGGGGTTCCCCTGCTGACCGGCTTTGGGGGGATGGGTGTAGCTCCCCAAGGGGCCATAATTAAGAGGAACTGTACAGTAGCACTTCTAAAATTAGTGCAATGGTACAGTGCAATATTTAGATCAATCCAGAAGTATCTATTATACATTGATTCTTATGAAGTGTATTTAATAAAATCAGTGTTGTCAGGTCTTCTTCCTGTTTTAGAATGTTTTTGAAATGTAATCTTGACCAACAGAGATTTCAGTTATTCCCAATTCAAGTTGCTAGATCTGTACTTCCATGGCTGGAAATAGCTGCCCGGGGGTGGTACAAATATGGCCGCCAAATGAACTGACTTGCCTTAGAGGGACTTTTTTACAGGTCTTTAGTCTGTAGCTGTCTGGTTCACATCTCACCTCATAATAATAAGTATACCATTGTGTAATTATATATATATATATATATATATATATATTCTTTAACATTAATTAATTAAGTATCATTACCTAACTATTAAATGACACTTTTGTTAATCATTTATTTATTATTATTATTTTTTAATGACTTATGCTCACCACGGCTGTATTTATTTGATCAAAAATAGCAATTTAAAAAAAATATAACTACAATTTAAAATAAATATGTCTGTTTTAATATAATTTAAAATGTAATGTGATGGCAAAGCTGAGTTTTCAGCAGATGTTAATTTGTCTTCAGTGTTACATCATACCTCAGAATTCATTCTAATATGTGACTCTGGACCACAAAACCAATCTTAAGTGTCAATTTTTCGAAATTGAGATTTAGACGTCATCTGAAAATTGAATAAATACACTTCCAATTGATGTTTGGTTTGTTAGGATATGACAATATTTGGCAGAGATACAACTGTTTGAAAATCTGGAATCTGAGGGTGCAGAAACACCTAAATATTGAGAAAATTGCCTTTAAAGCTGTCCAAATGAAGTTCTTAGCAAAGCATTTTACTAATCAAAAAATAAGTTTTGATATATTTACAGTAGGAAATTTACTAAATATCTTCATGGAACATGATCTTAATATCCTAATGATTTTTGGCATAAAAGTAAAATCGATCATTTTGACCCATACAATGTATTTTTGGCTATTGCCGCAAAAATACCCGTGCAACTTAAGACTGGTTTTGTCGTCCAGGGTCACATATACTGATTTGGTGCTCAGTGAACATTTCCTAAAATTACCACAAAACAGTTGTGCTACTTAAAATTTTTGAGAAAAGATTGATACATTTTTTTCAGGTTTTTTGATGAATAGAAAGTTCAGCGTTTATTTGAAAAAAAATATTTTGTAACAATATAAATGTCTTTAATTTTGATCAATTTAATGTGTCCTTCCTAAATAAAAATATTATTTCAAAATAAATAAATACAAATCCTACACATTATTATGTTATCCATTACACTCTAAAAATGCTGGGTTAAATATAGACAAATCCAGCAATTGGGTAAATGTTTAACCAAACCTTCTAGGTTGTTTTAACTCATCTATTGCTTAAAAATGACTGTATTTCATGCTAAATATGAAACCCAAAATAGGTTGGAAATTACTATGTATTAATATGTTCAATACATTAACATGTATTAATAAGTTCAATAAATAATAATTAAATAATAATGTTTATTATTATTATTATTATTATTATTAATGATTAGTAAATATTCACCTTTTGATTTCTTCTGATTCATCTAGTAATTATATTTCTGATTTTTCATTTTCGACTCATTTTAATCTAGCCATTTAGTAATTTTAAGCAATAGCTGAGAAGGTGTGGTTGAACATTTAACCCAACCGCTAAGTCAAAACAACCCAATCACTGGGTTTGTCCATATTTCACCTAGCATTTTTTAGAGTGTACTTCATGATCCCAAATGCATTAACTAATGTCAACTAATAGTACATTCTCTCTTTTTATTTTGGTACGTTTGTTGTGACTAGCAGGAAAGACCAATGTCCAGGTCAAAATGCTTATGTGCAATCTGAGTGCACACCACAGCTGTGTGCAAGCGCTCAGAGGGTTTTGATGGAGTTTCAGCAGGGGCTCCACAGGGGCCTCCAGCCTGTCAGAGTCTATGTCTCTGATTTTACACGCTGACCTGGACAAATGGTAAATTATACACTGTCAGCCCTTCACATCCATGTACTCTCTGAGTGCAGACTGACTGCTGCCCCTGCCGATAAAAAGAAAAACAGTAATGCTTGGCATAAAGATTAACTGTGCTATTATCAAGAGCTGATTTTTTCGATTCCATAATATCTAAACGTTGCACATAAATGGGATGAGTTTTATTGTGTCAGAGTGTGTTTGGGGGTTGGGTGACCTCTCACTATTGTATATTGCACTTTGACATAGCCTCAAATTTACTATGACAACATCCCTTCTTCATTCTGTCACAATATGAATATGAAATGATTCTAGGCCAATTAAAAATGAATAGAGTCTATGACCTTTTGGCCTTTAGTGGTTGGTGAGAACTGTCTTGGGCCTGTCAGCGTGACACGGTGACGGCAGAGGGCTTTAATAGTCGTAAAAAAATGTACAACATGGGGGCTGGAGGAGTAACATGACACTTTTGTAAGCACTGAGGTGGCTAATTCTGTGTTTACATTGTCCCAAAGGTGAACAACCAAGTGTCACAGTGCATAACATATCATATATACATCAACATATAAAAGCAGGTTAATACACACAGCTTTAGATATCTAATATATCTAACAATGCAGTTAAAAAGCAATAGAATAATAATGCAAATATGTATCTGGGTACTTCCAGATATGAGTTGAGCAGAAACCAGAAGTTTATATGTAACTATATTCTAATTAGTTTCCATAAACAAACATACATCCTATAATAATAATGATAATAATAATAAAAAAGATAGAAATTACATTATGAAATATTATTATACTTTAATTAATATTTTTATTAACATATTGACTTAACATGACAAACAGATGTATTGTAATTTTAGGTATGTTTAATAAAAATATTGCTTCATGCAACATTTTGTGCTTGTTGGACAATTTTTTTTAATGTTGTTGAGCTTCTCTACCTAAGTCAGTAGAGTACAGTAATAAAAGCACACCGGTTTCGTACCGCATTTAGAGAATGACTGACTGTAGGCCAATGATCACCCTTCATTACCCATAATTCCCTTGGCTTTATAAGACACAGAGCAGATATGCCTGATTTGCTGCAGTCTGTTCTGTCTTTTACTCTCCCACAGCTCAATTGTCTGTGGCAGGATGGAAGGTTTCCGCTCCACTCTATGGAGTCTGTCATTCCAACGGCACATTAGCAGTTGGGTTTCATTCTGCACGCTGCTGCGCTCGTAGGAATCACAGTTTTTATCACGTTTATGTCTGACCGTGGCATCTGCTGAGAAAGACATTAGTCATTTGTGAGGCTTTTCATACGCTCTCTCATTCGTGTCCCTCCCTCACTCTCCGTTTGTCCCCCAGTCTCTCGCTTGCCTTTAAAATGTCAGCGTCTAAGCAGGCCGCAGCCTAAGCCTGACGTGTTTGAAGTGAGGGGAATTGCAGTCCAAGCCCATTAGAATAATCTGAATGGTGTGATTTGATTAATGTGAGTTCTACTGTGCTGTTGTGCCACTGTAGAATGAAGTCACTGGAATTGGACTGTATATTAGAGACGGGCTTTGATCTGAGAGCCATCCACAAAGACCACACTGGGCTGTCAAACCTTATCACATGCTCGGAGACGTCAATTAAATCCAAATGCAAAATTATAACATGCTGTTTTTCTGCAAGAACAGCCCAACGTGACTGACAGAAATGATCCAAAGCCATTTATTTGTTTAGTCTGATCTTTTGTAGTCCCCTTGATCCCAACAAAGCAGAAAAGATTTATAGTACCATTAGCCCTGGTCATGTGTCTGTCCACTGAGCAGCCATTGAGGTAAAGCTCAGCCGCTGAAAGACACAGCCCAGACTCTCACAGGAACAGGAACACTGACATTTTCATTAAAAGGTCAGAGCTCTCCAACTGATATGCTTTTATTTTAAAGTCAGATCTTAGCGGCAAACACCATAGATGTGAACTTGAGAGAGACAGAGGGGCTGGAAAGGTCTAATGAGATCAAGGGCAGAACAGACAACCTGCTCCATGGATCTACCTGTGCGGCTTACTGGTTAAAACACAAGGTCTCATGCAAAATTGAAGACGTGAGTAAACAATCAGACCTCAGTTGTGATATTTCGCCTACAGCAAGGACATCTATTTGTAAGTGTTGGCTGTTTTATTTAAAGAGATTTAAAAATCACAGAAAAGTCTTAATTGTGGATAAATGGAACAGTTAACTTGTAAATGAAATTCAGAGTGTTACGCCTCCGTAATTTGACTTAAAAGAAGTCCTCATTTAGAGCCGCAAATCTGCAGCTGGAAAATGTTCTCTGAAAAAGGATTAATATAATTTGGTAATCATTTAAATACCAGTAAGGACCCACAGTGTATCTGTTCAGCATAAAATAATTTAAAGTGTAAATTAAATAGCTTATTATTCCTTTCTCCTTTTCCCTCAGGGGCTTTTCTGCTCTCAACTTTTTTTTTTCCTCTCTTTCTCTTTAGTACGGGCAGTCATTTCTTTAGAGGATATGAAATGAGAAAAGAAAGCTTTGCTGTTTTTCGGAAGATGAACATCTCTGTTTTATAGTTTTACAGTCTCGTTTCATAATAAACGTCCACTTGGAGAATTCAAAATCAACTGCTTTCCCTTGCACACATATTAAGACAGGGGAGCATGTGTTCATAAGCTAGGATTAAGATTTCAGTGTGTTCTTCTCATTATAAATTTTGATGAATCAGTCATAATAGGAATAAAAAATCAGAGGGGAGTGACTGTTAACAGAAAGCCAGTTAAATGCGATGTGATTGTTCTACCTCAGACAGCTTATGCTTTTTCGCCCAGTATTTTCAATGTTGTGGAAGAGTTTTTGTGTAAGAACTAGGGCTATAGATGAATTGTGTGTAATTAATAATTATTGATTAAAGCATATACTGCAGTTAAGCTGTTGGTGCTGCTTCAGTGCCTTAAATCGTGTAAATTCTGATTGGCTGTCAATGTTTTTAATCATACATCAGCTGGAAATATCAATTCTAAATGTAACTCCAATGATATTGTTTCACTGTACCATTATAGTTGTGGTGTGGACTTCCATGTTCTCAAAGAATTAAAATGACTATAGTTAACATTATAGTTGTTTTCCATGGTCTGAACAAGCCTTAAAGGTTTAGTTCACCTAAAAAGTTTAGTTCACCGTTCAACTTCAGAACACAAATTAAGATATTTTTGATGAAATTCGAGAGCTATCTGACCCTGCATAGACTGCAGTGGAGCTGACACGTTCAAGGCCCAGAAAGGTAGTAAGGGCATTGTTAAAATAGTCCATTGTGAGACAGTGGTTCAACTGTAATGATATGAAGCTATGAAAATACTAAGTATTCTGGTGGTTTCAAAACATTGCGGTTGAACCACTGATGTCGAATCTGAAGGGCAGCATAAATGGACTAAATGCAATCACATTCTTTCAGTATAGTCTAATACTGTGAATAATTTAGCATTTCTGATATGGTTTATTCATTCATACACTGTACCACTCAAAATCAAAGATAAGAAAAAAGGAAACCAGCAGCACAAACTTTATTTAGATTTTAGCCTGAGATACTGTAACACACAAGTGTGTGGTGTTGGGTGACTGAGTGAAACAGACAGATACAGACAGACAGAGAGGGCTTCAGACTGTTTGGGGTAACTGGATGGCAGATATTGTAGGTGTGTGTGTGTTTATGAATGTGTAAGACGATTTGGTCCTGACAGCTGCGTGGGCCCCTGTAATGCCTCCTCTTGGTGGAGGCCAAGGCCCCTGTCCTGCTGTCAGTGAACCTATCAGCTTTCATGGATCATCTCTTATCTGCTGAATCTGGCATTGGCCAAAGCACACTGCCACGGTTCACACACTTGCCAAATACAGCTTCTTGCTATATCTCACCCTTTATTATTACCACTAAATATGTGAGAATCCAAATAGCAGAATAAAAAATAGATGGAACGAAACGAAAGGACAGGAGAGATGAAAATAAGCAAGATGGAGAGTTCACTAGGACAGAGCTGTAAGGACAGTCAGTGTATATGTATGTGTTTGTGTGCGTGTGTTTTGTCTGTTTAGACAGATGCACAGACCCATCTCTGGGATTCTGTCAGTGATCAAAGTGAGTGTTGATGTGGAACAGATTCATGGGCCATGTCTTATCAGCTTGTGCTTCAGCCCCCATCCATCAGGCCCAGCTCTGCACCCTTTCCCCCTACCCTGACAGCACCCTAAACAGCCTGCATTAATCACCACACATCCTTCAATCCGCACCCTCCTCCGCCCAGGCCAGGTGTCCTCCCCTGGGGAGATAGGACAGGCTCGGTCTCAGAGGATGGATGAGGACAGGGTTCGGTATCAGCCGAGCCTCAAAGGGAAAGAGTTGGTGTGAGGTTTTGGGGTCGAGGGCATGTGTCAAACCCTATGTGAGGAGTGTCGTTATGCTGTGAATCAGCATGGATGGACAAAAAGTCATATACATTTACAGTATCTTTCCTCTCAGTTTGTAAACCTGGAATATAAACATCTGTAATCATAACACACATAGACACACACCTGAGAGTCCCTGATGGTGATGTTCCTTCTGCCTGATGAAGATGGCAAGCTTTATTGATTTACAGTGAGAGTGAGTGGGCATTAGAATGATAAACTGAATGAAAAGTTTTCAGAAAGTGAACCAGACAAACATCTGTTTACAACTTGTGATGATAGTATGGTTATCTTGTTCTTAACCTAGTGGACTGGTGTCAGCTTCAAACAGACAAGTATCAGTTCTGCTATCTGTGCTTTGCCCTAATGCAGAAGCCAGATGAGACTTTACTGAGACACTGTGAGTTGTCACAAAGTGTGAATTTCTTACAGCTGATCATTTCTTCTAAAACTATTCTAACTCTGTTCTTAACTTATAGGGTCATTCTGTGTCAAATCAACCAAATTTCAGAAACTTCCCTAGCTCCAAATTTAGATTTTGCTAACATTTTTTTTTTCTGTAGAAAGATAAACATGTATAGTGATGAAAGCCAAATAATTAAATGTCACAGATGTCACCGTTGGCATATAATGAAACAAAGACTCCTGAAGTCAACAGATTTTACTAATAGACCTACCAATCTCTGTGTACAAGTGAAATAAAGATGCTGCCAGCTTTCTAAAGTCATTTTTACACCCCTGTAAATTGCCTCCAAATCTCAGGTGAAAATTGTCATTTTGACCCCCCTCTGCAAAATAGTGGATTACTCAGTAAATATACATCTGTGACATTTAATATTTTGGCTTTCATCACTATGCTTGTTTATCTTTTTACGGAAAAAAACTATTTTTGAAATAAATATGAGCAGGGGAACTCAGAATACTCATATTCAACACAGAATACCCTATATTCTTTTATATTTATTTCTATATATCTTTTATATGTTTTTTATGCTCAGCAAGGCTGCATTTATTTACTTATTTGAGTTACAAAATAGTAAAAACACCCTGATATACTGATTTGGTGCTCAAGAAACAATTCACTTTTACCAATGTTGAAAACAGTGCTTCTTAACATTTTAATGAGTCTGTTTTTCCTGACCTTGTTTGCTAAACTCACATTTGGTTATTCATTGTCCCAATACACTACGTCTGTCTCATTCTCCTTTCTTTTCTCTCCACATGATGTGATGCGATGTCTTACATCCCATTAAAACCAGTCCACCCATCATCTGAATCGGATGTACATCTGGTGTGATTTACACTGTGATTCTCTGAGATAATCATCACTCTCTCTCATGACAGCCTTATTTATAACATTCACACAGGTTCGGTCTCACCGCTCAGGTGTGTTAAGGCTCAACTCTAAAAGCCACGTCACCCCTCATGCCTCCGCCGTGCATGAAAATGAAATTGAAATATAACTACGCCTCACTGACCAGGTCAAGAACCTAATTTCCGTCCAACTCCAAAAGGGGTAATTTGACTTGAGGAAATGTTAGTAGACTGTATGTGTGAGCGAGAGAGAGCTGGAAGTGTGTGAAGCAGACGTGGGGTGACCAACCTGGGCCCTCTGTATTTATGATGCACTTTTGTGAATACATTACAGCTGTCATGATGAAATAAGTGACATACTTACACACCGTTCGAGCTCTCAGAGGAGGAGAACAGAAGGAGGGGGGAAGGGGAGATAAGAGAGGAGGTAATTAATACATTCATCTTTTTTACGATATCATTTTTCAGACGTATATGATCACAATGTAAATTAGAAGTAAGGAGGGACCAGAGGAGAAATGGAATTCATTTGCAGCAGGTCAATCGGCCGACAATGGGCGGCAAGAGAGGCCAGAGGTAATTTATTGAGCCGTTTGCGGCCTCCGTTTACCCACTCGCTCTCTCTCTCTCACTCTCTGCACCTGGTTGCTGCTGTTCTGTTTCTCAGTCTTTCAGTCCCAGATGTTGATGTTCTCCTCTGGAGATAAGACTACGTGCTCAAATGAGCTTAATTTAGCTCACATGAAGGGATGAAGAGTGAAAAAGAGAGTGGAAAAAAGCAAACACGGCTCTCTTATGACTTCTAATGGCATTCTATGGATTATTGATTTTTGATTTGGTTTTCTGTGCGTGGCAGGAGCCCTGTTTTAGCGGCACCATTACCTCCATAACGATTAGAGACAAAAAGTTAATTATGTAATTATAGAGGCAATATCGGGGCGGCCTGCCTGGCTCTTCCCAGGTCCTTTTAAACATTATCTCCTGCGTGCACATCGGAACAGACGGAATGTGAGACTCGGAGATTAACGCCTTGGAAAGCAGATGCAGTATTTAATTCTCCCTGAACCACGACAGCCTGGGAAACCATTAACCAATCATAACATTCGCCCATTTCAGGCTCAACAGAAAGAGAGAGAGCACGCGCCGCTGCCAAGCTTTTTCAGTTTTTATTGACTGTAACGGCTCCCCCCGCCTGCAGGCACAGATGAATAAAATGGTTAAATGGGGTCCTGCAATCTGTCAGAGAATGAAAAGTTGGAGTGGGTGAAATGAAGTAAAGAGGAAACGTAAAACGGCAGGCGGGCGGCAGAGATGCGCCGTCTCTGATATGACTCGCCCTCGGAGAGGAAGCTGAATAAACACAGAGTCTCCGAGATTCATCCAGATTGGTGTGATGTTTTTCCACATCTGCGCCCGCCATGCACACGCTGAAAATGATTTTTTTTCCCCCTCCGGCGATGGCGATAAGAAACACTATGTATAGAACTTTCTAAACGAAGTCTGCTTTAGAAGAATTTAAACACTGGAGGTAAAGGTCTGTGGTCTTGTGGCTTTGTTTACCATCTAAGCACTTGACCGGGATGCATACAAACACACATGCAGACGAGTGAAAAATCAAGAGGCGATATGCGTGTTATGATTTATCTCTGGCATTAATATGGTCAAAGGAGAATATTTATTTAATGTAACAGGATGAAGATGGTGCTAATGGCCCTTGAGAGAGGTCAGGATGTCACAGTCTTATATTAACAAGCACTTTAGAGTAGGGGAAGGTCGAGACTGATTAATTGGCAAATTCATTAGGTTAACGGAATCATCAGCATTTGTGTGTGTGTGTCTGTGTTTTGCCATGCAGTCTACATCAGTGCACCTGAAGATATCACTGAATCATGTATGGCATATTCAGTAACTTCTCAAGATTAAGCCACCAAGTTACATCAAGTATTGATACATTTTCTCAAACTGGTCAAACTCAATGCTGAATATGTCTTTGCATTGGGTCCAGAAACCTCAGGTGAGGCGGTAAATAGAATCAGAATACCTGTTTGACCACTAGTAGCTTCTCTCTCTCTCAAAGACAGTATATTTTCCAGAGGGACAGACAATTAGTTAATTCTTGATAGCTTAAGCAGGATTTGAATAGCCAGAATCTGGCCCTGTGTGAGCTTTAACTGGCTATTGATGATCTCCTTGTACTGTATCCCTGTTTGGAATAAGATATCAGCTTGGAAACCTGGACATATGGTTTTTACAACTAAGGATGGAGAGTCTGCAACTGAATGTAAGTTTTCATATGCTGTGCATTCTTGCAGAATGTCACATCCATGAATAAACCCACACATAAAACATGTAAACAAATACATAGGGTCACATAACTCAGATTTGTGTATAACATGGTTCAAAACGTAATTAAAAAATGCTTTCAGATTCTAAGTCAATTCCAGAATTTGAATCAAGGAATGTGAAATTTAACAGGATTAAAATGAACTGAAATTCAATTGCATTTTTTCCCTAGAAAAGTATGTTGAGACAAAATTTGAATGTTTGCAAAACTATTATCATTAGAAGTTTGAAAGTTTGATATTTAAAGACCAAGGTGGAAGAACGCTTCATTTCCCAGAATGCAACCGCCTGCTGAAATTCTTTTCAATGTATTATTTTCCTTTTAATTCCTTTTCCTGCCATTGTCTGCTCTTTAGAGTTTATATATGTTTTTTTTAAACCAGTGGTAAAAGCTGCCACCTAATTTCTGTGATGTTGCAACAAAGTTGCAATACTTTTCTATACAAGGTGATGAGCCGTCATTGCTCTTACATCAGACCAGGGGCTTCAGCCTCTCTTTTGTCACCTCCTCTCTCTTCCTTGTGACAACTTCCTGTAGCTCTCCATCAAATCGGGCTGAGCCGGCCACATTGTCTGACACATCCTGACACATTGAGAGCTAATTACACAACAAATAATTAACCTGACAACATGGCACAGAAACAATGACACACTCTCAAGATGGCTGTCTCGGGTCTTGATGGATGACTTAAAATAGATCTATCTGCTGAAAATGACCTCCCACGTAAGCTGCCGAAATGCACGTTGACATACTGAAACTGGTACAAGGAAATTATGTGCTATTTTTGGTGTAAACTGTCTAGTCACAGACATAATGACATGTAAATAAATACACATACACACACTGAAGGTTATTCATTATGTGCTCTCTCTCAATAGCAAACACTCACAAAGAGAGCAACTTTAAAAAAGCAGAAATTCAATTGTCTGGATGAAAGAGAGGGATTCCCGCTTTTGTCATTTTGGAAGACTGCAGAGAGCTGGAGGAAAAGGATGGGAAAATTAATGACTACAATGGAGTCTTTGCATTTTTCTTACTGCTAAAAAATACCACAAAGGACAAGGCCAGTGACAAGCCCTATTATTTGGTTATGCTTGCAAAGAAGCGACAGCTCCTGCTGGGAAGAGGTGACCTGGAGAGGGGGTTCTGCAGAAGGGGGGTACGGGGGCTCGGGTGTCAAGAGGGCTAGTGAAATGGTGGCTGATGAGTACAGGTCTGCCCCCCTTCCTTTGTAGCCACGTCGCGTGGAGCTACCAGGCCGTCAACACAAAGACAAATTATCGTGGGGGGAATTTCACGGCCAAGGAAGACCTGTCATCCACTAAAGCATTCTCTCTCTGTCTCTATGTATCTTTTGCTCTCTAGTTACTTTAAAGAACTCATAGTTGTTGAGAGCATAAGAGAGAAAGAAGAAAGAGAGAAGGAGTGTGAGAGGAAAACCATTGTGTCCCATCTTCTAGATGCAGTCACTGTGAAGGCACAGAAGTACTGCAGTAGGTACGCCACTGCAGATACATAAACACAACAAACACTAATGTGCATAGATACACAAACCACTATAAAAGCTAGTAAAGAATACAATAAATTATTCCAAAAAGGCTTAATTTAATATTTCTTGAATATTCACAAGTGCTGGTGGGTGTGACCAAAAATCTAGATCACGTTTTTTTTCTCTGGCTGTGCCTTTCTATTAATCAGAATGCATGAAACAGTTGCAAAACTACTGCATTTTAATCACAAACATGCTACAAGAGCAGTTTTTGATGTAAATAAGATTTAATAATTCAAAAATTAATCAAAAAACGGAACCGTCTAACTGTAGCTATGTGATGTTATGCTACATAAAACATGCATAAAACAGAAACAGCGGACTGAATGAGAGTGCAAATTCACTCACTGACAGCAGGTGGTGCTTATGGAACAGCGGCAATATAGCATTTCCTTGGTTACCACTGTAAACAAAGCAGAGCTGTGCTTTAAATACTATATTAAATGCATTATATGGAGGTAAGATGAAAAGAAACTTTTCTGAGGATGGTCAGTTCAGAGACAATCCAAATACAATCACAATCAAACAATACAAATACAATCATATAAACCCTTCACCCCTAGTTCAGTATTTAGAATTTTCTTCCTATATTTTGCATGAAGATTGAGAGCAGTGAGCTTGATCTGCCTTCTACTGTATTTGCTCTTCTTTGCGTTTGTCTTCAGCATCTCTGGCTTCTGTTAATGGGCATTTACAGTTTTTTTTTTTTTTTTTTTTAAGAATTAAAATTTAATTTTAGTAGCTCTAAATGTTTTCTAACCATTAGTGAGAAGCGTATGCAGTTAACAGGGATCTCATTTCAATTAACAACGCTGAGCACTTTGCTTAGGCCCTTGTTGCACTGTTATGCTATTTAATAAAAAAAAAAAGCACAACGTTTGCGTAATTCAAACCGGTTTACCATCTGAATCGGTATAATGCATTACAAGCCATTATATCTGTATACTACTAATTTATAGGTATGACATTTGACAAGAGCTGGATTTCCAGATAATGTTGCAAATCACACTGGTAAAATCATATCCACCTACATTAAACATTATTTTATGATGGAGTATTTCTAGAATGATACCTGAAGAATCTTGGCTCTAAAGAAAAAAATGAATAGTAACAGTTATATAACATAATATTCTACAATATTGTGGTTTACACTGTATTTTCGATCAAATAAATGCAGCCTTGGTGAGCATGAGAGATTTCTTTCAAAAACATTTAAAATCTTAACAAAACCCCAAACTTTTGAAGAGTAGTGTGTATTTACACATACAATTTTTTTTTCTTTAATATTCAAAGCGAGACTGTATTTCATGTGATGGATCTTTTTATTCCTTCTTATGAGTTCTCACATTAAAATCTTCGATCTGCATAAGCATGTTAAATATGTAATTTCCCCTATTTGCATTGAATATAAATGTAATGTCTTTTCATGGAGAAGAAAAGTTTTTATTTCCACATATGAATGTTTGGGATATGCAGTTGAATCATTTAAGCTAGTAATTGCACAAGTGAGCTTACTGAAATAATTGTAGAGTGGATCTGAAAGTCCATAAATAAGCAGGAGTAACCAATGTTATTAACACAATAGGAGCTTTATTGTCTATATCAGAATAATGGCGTCATAACTCTTGACTGTGTAATAGCTTTGAATCATGTTCAGTATTTTACAGCTGAACGTCTTACAACAACTCATTCTGATTCCACATATGTGCATGTATCCAAACAACATTTCTAATAAAAGGAACAATAGAGCTTTGAGTTGTCCTTAGAAATAGACAGCTGCTATTGTGGTCGAAGATATCGTTTCAATCGCATCAATATGACAGGGCCTTTTAAACCCATCCTGAAGAGAACAAAGACTTCAGGTCCTTAACAAATGTATGGGGGGGATGCCGAACCCTCATGCCTCTATTTCGTTCTTTCTTTTGCCCATTTTCTTTCTCTTTTTTGCTCCCTCAAGCAGGGGCATGAACTTGGTTGGGCTCGACTTACCCCCCCACCGCTGAATACCACATTTGGAACACACTGTCACAATTGGCTGAATAATCTCACCCCCTGTCACAAGGACCTCACATTCACATATAAACCAATTCAACAATACCCACACAGAGCACAGATAGCTGGATCATGCACAGAGACACGGAGAGAGAGAGAGCGAGAGAGTGGAGGACAAGTGTTCTAACTTTTCTCATGTCAGTTTCTCCTCGGGGGGAACCCTTGTGCGGAGTGATGGCGGGGAGGGGGGCGTGTCTTTTAAAGACACTACTTTGAACTGAATTCATGGCCTATTTGCATAAGCAGATTTGGGCTGAGTGAATGGCTGAAGCTCTGTGTCTGGTCATTAATATGCGAGCTAATTCAGTCCAATGTAAGCCCATTGAGAGCGTACTAAAGGCCAGTTATCCGAGCCCTATTGTTTAGGGTCTAAACCAGCTCCAGCAGTTGTTACAAATTACATACTTAATTGATTTAAAATCTGCCATAAACCACACAATCAGTAGGGAAGCCATACCATTGGCTGCTGAGAAATTTAGAGAGCAAGTGCGCCTTTTGACTAGCTGAGTGCTCTGTGTTCTGTGGATTAAAACAACATGGCATGTGGACGGATAATATGTGGAACTGCAAAAGACACGCAACCTTTAAAGTGGAAGACTTGGGTGGAAGCGAAAGGGTGCAACATATAGCATATGTTCACAGGTTGCTTCTACACAATAGTCTACACAAATGCTTATGCATTTACAAACATAAGACAGCTAGATAGAATCACTATCTACGAAGAAGAAGAAATCAAAGACTGTGATCACAGTAGTGCACTTTATTGACTTCAGTGAGATTACACAATAGTAACATTTGTTGTTTTTGACTTTCAATACTTAAGGGATGTTTCTTTAACCATTGACACTTTTGATTTTGTTGGCTTTAAGACAACATGTTCTTTTCAATCGCACTTTCACGCTGTTGCTAGTTTATGTAATTTATCTACTAACTAAAGATTTACAACTTTTTTTCTAAAAGTTTGACCATTTCCACCTCAAATCACACTGTAGTAGAATTTTACATATTAAAAAAGTTATACATTGTATTCATTTTTTTTATAAAATGACAAATTGTTTTCTAAGGCTAATTGTCATTGCTAGAATTGTATGTATTCTAAATACACACAATTAAATATTTACCTTTTACAATTTGACAAAATTATACCTTGATTGATATTTACCTTAATTTTTGTTTGCTTTCTTCAAACATCAAATATCTCACTTATTTATCAGTCAGAATACAAACCAACACCTGGAACATAAAAAGTGCCTGAAGCTGAAGAAACGCCTACACTTTACTAAAGAAGAATTTTGCTAAATCTTGTCCATCCAAACAGCTCCACTATTTTATGTAAACCTCTGCAATTATGATGAAAAGAGAGTTGTTTGTTAATGTTTATGAGCCTTTGTATGTGTGTGTGTGTGTGTGTGTGTGTGCATATGTATGCATATGAGAGAGAATGAGAAAATGTGTTTGTGTGAGAGCAAAAGTGTGTGTGTGCGCAAAAGAGAGAAAGAGAGCGAAAGTGTGTGTCATGTTGGGCAAGAAAACACGCTCAGTCAGATGTAATCTTGTTTAATGTACCTCTGCTCTACTGAGAGCTCTAAGCCCTTCGCGTGTGAGTAGTATTAGTGTGCAATCTCTCTCTCTTTCTCTCAGTCCCATTCTCTCCCGCTCTCTCTTTTGTCCCGCTGACCCCCTGCTTCAGCCACAGCCATTGTAAACCTCTGTCTAACCCATGTGTGTAGGGGCCAACTTCGTTCCTTACCCTTTTCTCCCCTCTCTCTAGCCCAGATACGGCACATCAAAGCCAGAAGAGACACTCTTTGTGCTTACTGCTCCCTTGACTCTCAACATGTGGTTTTGAAGGCTCGAAACATCGGCCCCTTTTAACCCATTCTGAGGAGATTAGGCAGCGCCTTCAGTTGAGCATTAGGGAAACTATAGTAACCAATAAGCCGTATGTCCGTGAATGGAAACTATGTATCTTGTCAGAGAGGAGCTGTCGGGACATCACGATCCCAGACAAGTTCCTCTGCGGGGCTTTGGCACCCTTGACAGGGGCCCCTTCTTTTCAGGCCGACACAAAGTGACACACCAGAACCCCCCTCTTCACCCCTGCTCTGCAACGGACGCGCTCCTAATGGTAATTTAAATTCGACAGAAACGGCAGAAGGGGGAAAAAAAGTTGTTTTCCGCAGAGGCACAAGCATTTAATTATCGCAGGCCAACATTTTTTGGCTTGTTTACGCGTGTATCTCGCCCACAACTGCGAGAGCAAAAGCTGTGCTGAGATGCTAACCGAAGAGGGGCTAAAAAAAGCTGTCGGACGGATGACCCGCGGTCCGTGTGAGGAGACTTGGGAAATAAAGCCTGCTTTAAACTGTGTGTTTTTCCGAGGAGGAGCATGTGTGCGTATGTATCTTGCGGTGATGGGGAACGATGGGAAAGGGCCAAGCTACTCTGCTGGCTCAGGCTTCATTAAGAGGTGTAAACAGATCTCGGCAGGGCCCGGTGGCGCACACGCACATATATACACACTGGCATGGCAAGAAGCAATGATACTCATCCCCACTAAGTCATACGCTCTCTCTTACACAGACACACTGGGCAGGGTCTAACGGTAGGCCCCAATCAGATGCTGGCTTCTCGGTAAGCCTTGTGTGAGCTAAAGGCTCCAAGCAGTGGCAACTCATTAAAACTCAGATCCTGGAGCAACTGTCGCGCCACTAGCAACTGGAAGCAACCTCTTCCATGCTAGGAGCAGACCAGCATCCCAGACCCAAACAGCCTGACGCATTACAGCCCACACATGCGAGGATCAGGCTCTCCCAAACAGCACGATGTATACTTGACATACCTTACCTAAACACTGCCATATGCTAAACAGTGTTTGCAATGTTAGTGTATGTAATCATCAGAACTGTGATGTTTATGACATTTTTTAGGGATGCGTGAGATATCGGTAGCATTGTTTTTATTTATTTTTTGTATTAGTCAATATAATGGATATATATATTTTAAAAGTAATTTAGTAAGATCACATGTAATCATTTAGCATATTTTTAATGCTTTAATGAAGTGTTTTATTTCAGTATATTTAGAGAACAGATTTTTAAAATCGGTTTAAACCAAATTGGTACAGAATTTTAATATTGACCATGCATCAGTTATTGCACATTCCTACATTTTCCACCATTTTGTGTGTATTTGCTTGCGATCAAGAAATGCTCCCTGACGGAGGGATGTTGTATCATCAGTGAGGAGCTTGGCCCAGTTTTATGTGGCTTTGGGAACCTTCTGGAGCGTTCTTTGGGGTGACTGCTCCTCCACATGGGTCACTCTGAGGCTGACCCGTATTCTAAACCGGGCTACTGGCAGCCAGCCTGCTTCCGTCTGTTGGGCATATTGGGCCGTTTAGTGGGGTGCTTGTGAAGATCAAATGGGTTAAGATGGTCCTTCTCCGTCTGTTGGGAGAAAAAGAACATCAAAAAGGTGTAAATTTCACTTCCCCACTTTTGATTAAGTCAAGCATGAAAAGAAATGTAATACTCTCGAGTGGCAAAGGCTCTACACTATTGATGCAGTTACTTCTGCTTGAGAGGAGCCAGTGAGCCTGCAGGGAGTGGAGCTGAGGCTGGGCCGGGTAAAGACACGGCCAGATGGAGGGCTTTCTCTGCTTCTGAAAGGAGGCTTAAGAGCTCCCTTCCTCAATCCCTCTCTATACTGCCTGGGTGCTGTCCCAGTCCTGCTTGCCCCCCTTAACCCCACAAGCTCTCTCTCCCCTTCTTTCTCTCTTTCTCTCTCTTGCTCAGTAGCTTCCACCATATGGGCTTGTTTAAAAACTCCAACAGCTTGCTAAACACAAGCACAACAACACAGTATTCATAACTTGTGCTATCCAATGGAGACCTCCCCCAATCTCAATCACACACATAGAGGCAAACACTTGTCCTTCATAAACCTCTCAACTTCAGTGACATTTAGCTCCTGTTTATTAAGTTAACATTCATATTAAGTTTTGTTATGTTACAGTATAATAGTTTTGTTAAATAAATAGTTGAAATATATTAAAATATTGGTACCGATTTCATTTGTTAACATTAGTTAACTACTTTATTTGACTAAGAATGAACAATACAGCATTTGTTAACCTTAGTTAATGTTAATTTCAGTATTTACTAACGCATTCTTAAAATCAAAAGTTGTTTGTTAACATTAGTTAATGCACTGTAAACTAGCATAAACTAACAATGAACAGCTATTTTTATTAACTAATGTTAACAAAGATGAATAGTATAATAATGTTCATTGTTTGTTCATGTTAGTTAATGCATTAGCTAATGTTAACAAATGTCACCTTATTGTAAAGTGTTATCAAAATATTTTATGAAAACCACTACAAAACCAGTCATAAGGATCAATTTGTTTTAATTAAGATTTATACATCACCTAAAAGCTGAATAAGCAACAATTTTATTAATTTATTGTTTGTTAGGATTGTACAACTATTTGAAAATCTGGAATCTGAAGGTAGCAAAAAAGTCAAAATATTGAGAAATCGTCTTTAAAGTTGTCCAAATAAAGTTTTTAGCAATGCATATTACTAATCAAAAATTAAGTATTGATATTTGAAATTTACAAATTATCTTCATGGAACATGATCTTTCAAAAAAAAAAAAAAAAAAAATCAATCATCTTGTGTATCTATAAAACCATAAATCACTATATATATATATATATATAATTACAGAAATGTGCATTCAAGGACATTTGTTTAGTGTGCAGACTTTTTTCTAGATATTTTAGTCTTGACACCTAATGCACCCGGGATGATTCAGATAAATAAACATAAGTAAATATTTATTTATTTTTATGTGATATAAATTATATATCCAGTGCATTACTCTGATCTCCCTAAATAGCACTGTTCCTTATTACTACTAGTCTTTAATGACAGACCTTTCCCAAAGTGAAATTCAACCCTAGAAATAGTCGGTCCAGTATTCCGGGGACAGAGGAATGGGGAGGCTTTTGAAAGGACTTAATAGAATCTTTACCCGCTCCAACAATCCACTCCCTCTGAGCTGCATTAAGTAGTTATTGTAGAGGGACAATGACCTAAATAGCTCAACATCAACTTCATTAGCCATGCGGCCAAGACCGAGAGCATTTCACGGTGGAGGCTATTGTCAGGGCTCACCCCAGGTGAGCATTAAATTGCAAATGATACTCTGAAAGGCGCAGAGAGAGAGAGAGAGAGAGAGAGAGAGAGAGAGAGAGATGGACTGAGAAGAGAGAGAATGGTAGCAAGGATGAGAAAGCAAGTGAAAAGGCAGTGGAGAGCTTCTCTGACCGTAAAAAATCCAATCCATCACGGAATGCATTCCTCTCCTCTCCTAAGTGTCTTATTTGTAAGCAAGACCGAGCTCAACCCTGTGGGGTGAGAGAGAACGAGGGAGAGCGAGATAGAGAAAGAGAGAGGAGCCCCCGGAGTCTAATGACAGGCTGATAGCAATTACTTTAGTCCGTCAACAGTGGCTCCCTATCGGCACATTCCTGCTGAAAATTAGTAGACTGAGGAAAATAAGGGGTGAATTGGATTTAGGAGGAGGAGAAAAAAGAACTTTTGATTCACTCCATATAAGTATATCAAAGTCGCTCTTAAAAAAAGAGGGAGAGAGAGAGAGCAAGAGAAAGTTGCAGTGAGTGAGGGCAGGGGAGGGGGGGGGGAATCTTTCCTGCGTGAGTCTCCTCTGGCTTTGTTACTCTGCAAATCAATAAGCGCATCCTCCCGGCCTCACCATTTCCACTTTAATGGCTCCTCCGATCAACATGTTAATAAAAAGTCCTCTGTAGAGCGCTCAGCGAGGGCCTGGCGACTAGATGACTGACTGTAAGAGATGGCACGATTCCGGGGGTGCGTTCCCAGGCGGAACTGCGTCGTGTCACCCTGCCGGATGAGAAATTGGGCCTTTACATATTCCTTGTCACCGGCGGCTGAAGTGAAGGCACCCCAGAGGCCGGTGTTGGTTGCTGCTTGCCTGGTGGACTGGAGTAAATTAAAGCAGGGATTAGGCTGGGCTGAGATACTAGCTGACAGGCTCAGAGGATGCAGTCTGGCAGAGGGCTCTCTCCCTGCCCATATGTCTTCATGAAGCACCCCAGTGGGGGCTCACTAATGAGACCAGCACAGCACGGCAGTTTAGCTCCCAAACACCAGAGGACACACACAAAGAGCCGTCATACAGACACACACACGCATACATACACACAAGTGACACAAATAGCCACAAAAAGCACTTTTTGTGCAGAGATTTGTTGGAGCTGCAGCGCTAACCTGTTTCTCCTCATGGAGGAGTTCCTCAACATTCCTATGTTTTCTCTACATGTTTATGCTTTCGGTGTGTGAAATCGCATCTGAAAAATGAACAAAAACCACAACAAATCTGACAAGCGGGTACCAGAGACTATCCACGAACGCTGCTGTGGAAAACTAATCCCTTTTCTCAGTGCAAGACCTATCTAGGCTCTTGATCTAGAGTTGGGGGAGGCATGGAATACACCTGCCCGCAGGCTGCTGAGAGGTGTGCTAGCTTTAGAACTATAATTACCAGCAATTACAGCGTAATTACACACGTTAGCGCTTTAGGTTTTGCTTGCTCTTCCATGGGACGCCGCAATTAGTAAGTAGCCCCTGTTAACAGCTCTTTGAGCGCGAGCGCTTGCCGGTCCCCGCGCTCCTGTGGATAAATATCCTCTGGCTATGGAACATAAATATAAAACACAACTGTGACTTACTCTGTGTGATGATGATGCCAAGGTTGCGATTTGCTGAAATATAAAAATATATGGAATGTGTCGAATGAGATTTGGTTTCTTCTGTCCTTGCTTGAAAAAAAAAACTTTAAATACTTATAAAAAAGGAGAAAGTTTTGATTTGCTTTATTTGTCTGTGGATGTCTCCTGTCCTTTGTGGAAAGCTCCAACTTCTTCATAACCTTTAAAATCCACATCCTATTATGTAACGTTCAACTTAAAATGAAATGGGAGCATAAAAGTGAAAATAAATTCCATCAAGTGGGATAGGAGTCATGAAATAGAGGAGCACAGAATGATTGTCCTGCACTCTGACGGTAAGCCTCAGCACCGCTCAACCACAGAGCCATTAAAAAAGCCATCGATCCACCACACTCTCAACGAGGACAACCGTGAGATGAGCGGAGACAGATCTGTGTGAAAAGAACAGAATTTAAAGATGTTTAAGTATTAATGTGTTTTGCTGCCCAATATTTCTTTTGAATGGGAATCTTTAATGCTGTTATGAGTGCACAAAGTTTTGTAGATGGTAACATATATCATTATTCAGCCAGTTTAGTTAGTATATATATATAATAATTTTTGTTTTTTTACTGCTAAATGGATATTTTACCACAATATTTATTTTTTGTCATTGTTCAGTCCCACGTCATTCCAAAACTGACTTCTTTTTTTCTTTTTTTCAGTATATTTGTTGCAACAGCCAAAAATACAATGAATGGTTCAAAATGATCATTAGGATAAATCATTAGGATATTAAGTAATATATATGATAGGATTTTCATTTTTTTGGTAAAACATCACATTTAAAACTAGAGAAATATACACAATGTGGATGAATAATTACATGCTACCATCTACAAAACCTTTCTGCACTCATAACAGTATTAAATATTACCCAATTTAAATGATATATTGGGTAGCAAAACATTTAAATTGAGAGTGAGTAAATGACAGAATTTTGGGTGAACACTAGATTATTTTTTTTACTGTTTGTTTTAATACAGTCATATATTTTAATGAACATTAAACATTTGAATGCCATTACATATAAAAACATCAACAGTAGTTACAATGGCAGCTATTACAATAATGATATTTGAACAAATAACACGAGTTATGGTCATTCTTCAGTCTGTACCGTGCCAAGCTATCCATAATTAAATCATCAGAGCAATACGCACTACGATCCCAAAGAGGGCACAGTGCAAAAGTTTATGTTCCCAGGACATGCGGCAGAGTGAGAACGAGAAAAGTGAGCAAGACCGAACGAGCGCGAGGATGAAAGGATGAGCAGCGCGCCTGCCGCATAGATTTTCCTCCGCAGAGTGGATTACAGACACCTACTTCCAGCTTAGGGTGGAGTTTTTGAAGTTTGGGCTGGGAGGGAAGAGATGCCTTTGGCAGAGTCCTGTTTGATTCTGGTGGGAGCTTGCCACTAATCCCACCCTCTACACACACACACGCACGCAAACAGCAGCGTTCTCACCTTCCGCCTGATCCGCTGCACTAACTCCTCCCGGCGGTCGCGGGATCGTTATCCTCGCATCCCTCCTTCCATCCATTTGCAGGAGCGAGAGATGCGGATGTTGGGGTGTTCTCTTCTCCTGTTCATTAATTTCCCTAAGCAGATTAGTGGATGTGTGTTTGTTGTTGTTGAAGCTATCTGATTTGCCTAAGCCCTTTGTTTTTTCATGTGGTTTACACTTTAAAGCCCCCCTCTTTTTCACAATCAGCCTCTCTGATGGGGGATAAAATGGACCTACTGGCAGAAAAGCAGGGAACAGCAGAGGCATACACAAACACACACTCACCCTGGTCGCTGGGACTGTAAAGAGGGGGGAAAGGTGGGGGTGGCCCCTTTCTGTGAGTTTAGATGTGCCAAGAAGCAGACGAGCAGCACTGCATGATGTGCGTGACGATCTGCTGGGCTCGGGGCTGAAGACGAGATAACGGCCCGCGTCAACATGCGCTCCGCGGGGTCAGCGGCCAGTGGCGCCTCTCCCAGAGTCCGATCCTGCTATACAGGATACTGAACACTGACAATAGTGTATGACTGCCAGTTTCTCGGCCAAGTGCCACGCTGAAAAATGAACCATCAAAACGATGTGGTCAGTTGGCAGGCCATCGCAGGGTACCTTGTGAAAATGACAGTTCTTTTAACGTTCAGCCACCGGATGGGAATTCGCTAGTGATGACCAATTGGGTGCCCAGAGGTCGCTTCGTCTTCTCCCCGAAACGTCTCATTAGAGAGATGAACAGCGAGTGAGTCCCATCCAACAGGCTGCTGGCAGAGGCCGCGCTGGCGCGATTCAACTGGACGCGCCCCGCACACATCATTATCAGCTATCTGCGACAGTCAGCCCGGAATTACGCAATTAATCCCGCTTTTCATATGCCGTGGACAGAGAGTGATCCAGTGTGTTCTGTGTAAATGAGCTGTCATGCTCTATAGCCACGGACGGAGGAGAGTATATTTCACACAGAGCTTGTTCTGAAAAAAAAACAAAAAAAAAACCACACTACAGGTAATACTGACGGAAGACACGTTACGTCAGAGGGCTGTGTCAAATACATGACAGCAGTGGCAACAGTTGTGGGCTATGCTTTAGATTCTATAATAATAATGCAATTTACAGTTGAAGTCAAAAGTTTACATACACTTTGCAGAATCTTTGAAATGTATACTATTTTACCGAAATAAGAGGGATCAAACAAAATGCTGTTTTTTTTTTTTTAAGCACTGACCTGAATAAGATATTTCACAAAAAAGATGTGTACATATAGTCCACAAGAGAAAATAATAGTTGAATTTGTAAAAAAAAGTTTACATAAGGGTAGACCGGGTACAGTTGGTACACTTTTGCTTTTTCCGTTAGCACACCAAAACAATAGGGACTAAAAAAAGTGTTTCCTTTACTCATCGACTACAATAATAATAATTATTAACATCCATAAGTATATCATATTGGTCACAATTAGCTCATAAACACAAGAAACTTTTGTCGGGTACAGTTGAAACTGTATCAGAGTACAGTTGACACCCGCCATCGGTAGTGCTGTAAAGCCGCTTAACCAATTAATTGCAAATGTGAAATACCTTTAAAAACGAGAATTCAACTGTTTTTATTTCCATTCAGTATTTTATTTGAATATTTGTTTACTTAAAAGTAGTTAATCTGTAAAACGTACAATAATGGTAAACAGCAATACAATTTTTAATTTCAGTTCATCATTTTAATAGTAACAGTTGAGTAACAGGTAAAAACTTGCAAACAGTTTTGAAAGCACAGATTAAGATTTACGAAAATGTAAGTTAACTTTAACAGTCATTTAAGCATTAGAAGCTATTCAATGTGGAAGGGATGTGGTAAAGTGAAAACCTTACCTTAGAAAACAAATATACCTTTGGACTGGAGAAGCACATGTACTTCAAATTTCCCACGATAGAAGTACCCCTGTACCAACTGTACCCGGTCCGCCCTATACTTGATTCTTAATATTGTATCGTTACCTGAATGTTACCTGAAAAAATTGTTGGTTTGTTTAGTAATAGTTTGTCCTGAACAGTTAAACTGCCCACTGTTCCTCAGAAAAATCCTTCAGGTCCCACAAATTGTTGGTTTTTCAGCATTTTTGTGTATTTGAACCCTTTCCAACAATGACTGTATGATTTTGAGATCCATCTTTTCACACTGAGGACAACTGAGGGACTCATGCAACTATTACAGAAGGTTCAAATGCTCACTGATGCTCCAGAAGGAAACATGATGCATTGAGAGCCAGGGGTTGAAAACTTTTGAACAGAATGAAGATATGTACATTTTTCTTATTTTGTCTAAAAATATATATATTTTTCATTTAGTACTGCCCTTCAGAATCTACAGAAGATACTTACATGTTTCCCAGGAGACAAAATAATTTAAATTTACCCTGATCTTCAAATTCAAATAGTTTTCATGTTTTTCACTTTTGACTTCAACTGTAGATAGATAGATAGATAGATAGATAGCTTTTATATCTATGTTCTTTGTCACATTTGTGTGCCAGAGTTAATAAATGTACCTTTCATGAAATATGTCTTTATTTGTGTCTGGCTGTTGTTGTTGTTCTCTGTTATCTTTCCCTCCTCTCTCATGTTATGAAGGGCCTCCAGGGGCCTAGTGGGAATGAGCATCTTCCTGGACCTGCAAGGTGACACTATGAAGACTGTGTGTGTGTGTGTATTTGACTACAGGCACTGGTCGCAGCCTCTTTGCCTGGTTAACCCTGCTGCTATATAAATTCAGTAAACTTCATGGAAATTTAATAAGTGACGCTGCTTTGTGTTTGCCTGGTGAGCTCGCTGCCATGCCCGAAGCTGAGAGGCATATTTGTGATGATTTCCTCTATCCCACTCTCCTCCTTGTACTCCACATTTTCTTCTACTCTTTTGCTCTTTCTTTCTTTTTCAGTTTTTGGAGTGGTGGGGAGGTCCCTCTTAGCACAGCTATAGAAGTCATAGAGGCCGTATTGACCCCCGGGTTACTTCTGTTTAAGCCAATACAGACCAAGCACATTCTTAGGGGGCATGATATCAGGGGGGTCTGTCTTTTTCTTTTCCTCTTTTGCTCTGTCTCTCACTTTCTATACTTCAAATATCATGCCTACAGAAAGCATTCAGTTAAAAGGACAATCATATTCATTTGAAATTTCTTTTTCCCTAGTCCCTCCTTTACTCTCTCCCTCTGCCTCTCCGTCGCTTTCATCTTTCGCACTGGTTTCTCCTCTTCTGCACCATACCGTGCACATCTCTGCCATGACAACTAAATAGGCCCCCTAATACCACTTCATAAAGGATGGAGGTATCCCCTAGGCAAGTCCTTGTAAATTAAACCCATAAACGGTGCCCTGACTCAGGGCTTAAAGACTCAAACCTCTCACTCAAGTGACAGCGCCAGTTCCACAGTCCACACTAAAGCACACCTCAACAAGGTGTAATTTATAGGCAAGTCTTTCAGTGAGAAATAAATGTAGCGCTACATTAGGAGGGCTGGGATCGGGAATAGATGGATGTGTGCAGATCAGATTTTGCCCAATTGTCCCTACGAGGATGATAAAACCTGAAATCACCTACATTATGGAGAAATGCCAATGGATTGTAGGAAAAGGACATGATAAACATGTAATGCTTATAAGAATAAGGTTCAATACAAGTTAATCTGAATTACAAGATGATCATATCATATAAGATTAATTACAAATTAAGACATAAACACATTAACATGATTTTGGTGTGGGAAAAAAGTGTACTAACTTTTCTGTATAGTACGACAGCGTTTTAGTGCCACATTAAAAAAGAAAAAAAAAGAAAATTCTGAGATTAAAGTTGTAATATTTCAACAATAAAGTTGAAATGTTTCGAGAATAGTCGAAATTTAAGAATTAAATCGTAGCAATTAAAGTTATAGTATTTTGAGAGTATAGCCTGTGAAATGCAAAATGGCCCGGATTGGGAGCACCGGGCGTAGTTGCCAGGCCACTGGAATTTATTTGAATATATGTGGGATTATTAGCAGAAATCATACCAAGTGTTATACTCGCAGAGACAGTATGCTTGGAAATAATATTACACATCTGCGATTGCATTCATTAGGTCAGCTACCCAATAATAGCAATAAGCTTTGTGCTTTTGGTACTTTTAAGATAAAACAAGTCTCAGGTTTCAAAATCTGTGAATCAATCGTCTTTTCGATTCCAAGACATTAATTTCATTAAATCACAGGCCTACTGTTTTCTTTGTGAAAATTCCGCAAGAATGTCTATGGCGTCCAATTTTTTTCATTCCTCACATGTATTTAATTAAAAACAACAAAACGTTCTAAAGGTTGAAGTGGACTCCAACTCACTAACATAAGATATATTGTCTTTTTTGAGGTATTTAAGTGACTATTTACAAGCTTTTTAAGTCACGGTATAGTACAGTAAATGATTATTCCATTGATTATTTGTAGTTTGGCAGCCACCCAGTAATCACAATAATTTTGTGCATTGTTGCTTTTAATATAACACAGCTCAGCTTTCAAATTCTGTCAGTTTTATCTCGAAATACAAATTATAAATGTGTTTTTCCTCTTTATTTCAAGTTTATAGCAAAAAACAAAAAAAAAAACAAACAAACAAAAACAAAAAAACAATATAGCTCAATTTAATGAAACAAATGTCTCACTGTAATCAGAAAGATGACTGATTCACATGCTGCTTAAACTGAGGCGAAAACAGCGATCTGTCACGCCACATTAAAGTGCATGGAAAACACATTATTGTTTGTATTTTGCTATAAAACTGACATTTTGAAAGCTGAGACTTTGGAACATCTCCCAGTGCTCCCAATCTGGGCTATTTGCATGCGCAATAGGTTGGAAAATACTTTAATTTCATAACTGCTACAAATTAATACTTGTAATTTTGATTTTATTCTCAAAACACTTTGTCTTTATTTGTGTAATTTTGACTTTATCCTTGAAACATTTCCACTTTATTCTCATAATAATTTGACTTTATTCTCGTAATTTCAACTTTACGCTCAAAATATTATGACTTGGATCTTGTAATATTTTCTAGATTTTAAATTTATTTATTTTATTTTATTTTTTTACACTAAAACGCTGTCATATAGTTATATAACATTTTTACAACGTTGTTGTATTGACAATGGTCGTAATTTTAATTTTACACTCAAATAATAAAATAATAAAATTTGTCCCCCTTTTTAAATCCCTCATCATTCAGTTGCTTAAAATGTTGTATATATATATATATATATATTTCTAAATTAAGCTTTGGTGAACATATTCTTTTAAAAACATTAAAATAAAATAAAATAGTATTGAGTATTGAACCCAAGCATTTGATCCACTAGTATTTATATATATATTTTTTTTTGAATAAATGAATGAGATTAACTTGCACTGGCTCCAGAAAATTCTTTAAATTAACATTTAATGACGCAAAAATGTTTTTGGACAGAACCGTCATTATCTCATTATGAAAAACAATTCACGCTGAAGGAACCCCCGCCCCCATGATAGAAAAACACATTTGCGTGTGTGAATATGTGTTTGAGTGTATGTTTGACATCGGCGACTAAAGGGCTTATTAGGGACAGGTGGGCTTGAGTGGTATGAGATTAAAACGAGCTGACTACAAAAGGCGGAGAGAGAGAGAGAAAAAAAAACAGATTACATGCATCAGAGCACATAAACACGCTAAAAGTTTGTCCTGGTCTTTTACTCAGCATGATCTTATTTTAACATGGGACAGAGCCTCAGATCAGAGCAAACCCACAGTCCTACAGCACAATAGCACTACCAGAGCCCAATCCATCTGCGGTTAAACATTTCTTTATGAGTTTGACTAGTCACCAGCTCACCTCCTCAGTCAGGCTCTCTGAAGAGTGACAAATCAGATAAATAAAGATGAGTAGCCTATTCTGCGGGGGGTTTCCTGACAGTTTGAGTGATAAGATGTTTACTCACATGTTTATTTGCTAGGGTTGCTTATCACACAGAGCACTACAATTGACAGGTGAAGACACCTATTGCTCGGTGATGACAGCGTAGATGGAACGAAGGGAAGGAGAAATCACAGAGAGAGATAAGATATATCTTTCTCCATCTCTGTCTCTCTCTGCCTCATATACTCTCTATATGTGATGAGGCTTTCTGGCAGATGAATCTAGACTGTGTAGAAGAATAATCTATTCATTTGAAGGGTCACATTTTCATTCTACGTCCATCAAGAGGGAGAAAAAAACCTGTGTGCTTTGCGAGTGGAGAAACATCATGTTAGCGCGTGGGTGCACGTCTGCACACATTGTAACCAGTTCGGATCTCGTGGGGGATGTTTGGCTTTGTAATTTCACCCTTGAAATGTGTGATTACAAACGGGACAACTTTTTTAATTTCCTCTTTTGTCTGGATCCTGCAGCCTGCCAGTCCACTCCCCTTGCAAGGCCTTTTAATCAATCACACAGATAATCAAACGTCACTGGCTATCTGCCCCATGTAATTACTTTTGCAATTAAAAATCAATCTCCAGTCACCTCCTCTAATTAGAAGGATGGCTGTATCCCCATCTAGATTGATTTTATAATACATATTGACTTCAAATGCTATAATAAGGCCATATTCTTGTGTTTTGATGCTGTGGGTATAGAAACACAAAGCAGCACCGGCCAGACAGCAGCTCATAGACATGCATGGAGTTTCCCATTGCTGTTCTAACTAAAAAGGTCTCAGGAGTTTCAGCATGATGATAAGCCACAATAAAAAAAAGAGTAAAAGAGGGAGGTTAAAAAAAGAAAGCAAGGAAGGAAGAGCTTAACAGCCTGGTTATATAACTGACAGTCTTGATTATACTACAAGGTAGTGTCTATATTAGTGTTTTATATTGGACATTTTTAAAACAAAATGTGTCACTCACCTCGATTCACCTCCCACTTTTTTCCCCTCATGTCTAGACCTGAAAGATCTGACTGTTTTCCAGGACCTTTAGGTGGCAGAACTTGTCTTTTCAATATGCAAGTAAAAGATTAGTTAGGTAAATGCTTCAAAAAGTGGATGAATCAATCTTAATCAAATTATATTTAATTTAAATAAAAGATAGATATTTAAATATTGTTTGTTAAATCATACATATGCAAATAGAGGGCTTGTGGCAAAAATGAAAATTAATGAAATGTGTCAATTCGCAGAATTACATTCAGATTCGCTCACACGGCATCAGATTGCTTTTACGCACTGTTTTGTGCAGTGTTGAGCCTTATAACCAATCAAAAGTCTTTCTGTTAAACTTAGAAATGCATTGGCCAATCAGAGGTGCTTAGACTAGTCAGCGCTGAAAACAAACAACACAGTGCCGATACGATGTAAATAAAAGATTAATTTCGTAGCTTCAGTGATTATAACAGGAATTTTTGCACAACTTGAGCTAGACTACACTAATTCCATCTAGTTCCTCATGCTCCTAATAGTGACAGCCAGATGCTGAATAAATGACTTTTCTGTGAGAATATGTGAGAAAGCTGTGCACTAATTACTTGTAAAGTCCACATATTTATAGTGTTGTCCTGAAACAGTTTTTTGTTTTCCTTTCAGTATCACTGCATTAGCTTCACCAGCAAATCCATGGATGCACAGACATCTTCATATAAGAGAGTCTTTTATTCATATTGATCATAGGCTTTTGGAAAAGCAACAGCAAAAATGTGCATTCATAAAAACAACAAACTGATAAAAACATAGAGGTACTATTGCAGGCAGGTGCTCTTGGCAACACCAGGAGTCACCCCTGGGCTAAAACAATTCTTCACAGATTACCAAAACATGTCTGCAGAGGGTTTGTTTGTCCAGAGGCACTGTGAATATCTAATCAGAAATATTATTGATGGCTAACAGTCCACAAACGGCTACTAAAGTGGTTGTGCAGCAGTGCTATGGCATTCACCTACTGTGGCAAAGAGCTGTTGTAAACCATTAAACTGGGCCAACCGGACCATTCATGAGGTAAATATGGAATGTTACAATTAGTCATATAGTGAACTAGTGTGTCACAGCAAGGCCCCCTCTCTTCTAGCCCAGCTAAAGTGGCCTACTCAAGGCTTCTCTGGGGTAATAAGAGCAGTGCTTATCGGGCCTGCCCTCCAGCCAGCTCCTCATTGCAGGCAGAAAAGCCTGGCCTCAGCCCAGCAGCTATTAATCACTCCAGAGAGGCTCCTGTCAGAGCCAGCCCCTCCCCGACTGATAACACTGCCCAGCCCAATTTAACCTGATGGAAATGTGATTTCTCTTTTCCTCTAGCACTGAAACAATGTAGAAGACTGGGAAAGAGAGAGAGAGAGAGCGACACACAGACATGTCAATAAAGAGTCACAGAGAAAAGGAGCTAGATATAATGCACACCTAATGTTAAGTCCAGAAGAAGCCTACTGGTAATTATTACTGTTGTATTAAGATCTCTGCTGAGTTACATAACTTTCTTCAGCTTCTTTGAGAACTGAAAGCCCCGCTATTTATCTCCACACTTGCTTTATTGAGATAAATGAAGATTTCTCTGACTCAAACTGAGCTTTGGTGGATACCTATAAAATTATATTCTTAGTCGTAACCTAGGATTGAAAATTTGAGGCACCATGTATAACGGCCATTGTAGGTTTTCTCTGAATGCAAGTACAGTAAATCAGGGTTTCTTTAAAGAACCCACACCCAGAATATTCTGGGAACTTCACACAGTGATAACTTATATCTATCTAATATAATAAAATATATTAAAAATGTTGTAAGTATGCATACATTTAAAATAATCTTTAATATAATTAATAATTTATTGTATGCATAATGTATGTGATATAATTATCAATAATATTTCTTATTAAATAAAATTACACTACTGGTCTCTTACTACTAAGTCTCTTATGCTCACTAAGGCTGCAATTATTTAACTAAAACTATAACATTGTGAAATATTATTACAATTCTATATTTATATAATTCTATATCTATAATATATTTTAAACTGCATTTTTTTCTGTGATGGAAAGACTGAATTTTCAGCAGCCATTATTCCAGTTTTTAGTGTCACATGATCCTTAAGAAATCATTATAATGTAATGCTTAATTATTATAAATTGTTATTGTCCCTCAAATATTAAGATGGTTCTTGATACATTCTTCAAAAGTGCAGCATTTATTTGAAACAACAATCTTTTAATATTATAAATGTGTTTACTATCACTTTTGATCAGGTTAATTCATCCCTGTATTTAAAGGGATGTGACACTGAATATTATAGTAATGACTGCTGAAAATTCAGCTTTATTTTATTATAAAATTATAAATTGTGACCCTGAACCACAAAACCAGTCATAAGTAGCATGGGTATATTTGTATAGGTCAAAATTATAGATTTTTTTTTTATGACAAAAATCATTAGGATATTAAGTAAAGATCATGTTCCATCAAGGTATTTTGTAAATTTCATAGCGTAAATATATCATAATGTAATTTTGAATTAGTAATATGCATTGCTAAGAACTTAATTTGGACAGCTTTAAAGGCGATTTTATCAATATTTTGTTTGTTTTTTGCACCCTCAGATTCCAGATTTTCAAATAGTTGTATCTTGGCCAAATATTGTCCCAACAAACCATACAACAATGGAAAGCTTGTTTATTTAGCTTTCAGATTATGTACATATCTCAATTTTAAAAAATTGACCCTTATGACTGGTTTTATGGTCCAGGGTTACAGATATAAAATTGTAATAATGTTTCATAATATTATTGCTTGTACCACTTTAAACAAATAAATGCAGCCTTGGTAAGCATAAAAAAATAAAAATAAAAAATCCAAACGTCTGACCACTACTGTAAGTGATGACAACCTATTATAAGGCTTGTTGGAATGCAATTATATAAAATAAATAAATAAAATAAAACAAAAAGTAATTCAAAATTTTCATTTTTGCAATAATGAATTTTAACGAATTGAATATATACACAATACCCACTCCCACCCAACAAAAATATTTCAAAAGTGGAAGTGTTCGTACTCTTGCAGAGGTCATGACCCTTATTGCTTGCAAGGCTCGACTGAGCCTCTGGGTTCGGGATTCTGCCCTCTGGCCAGACTCAGGAATGTCCCTCTCGCTTTAAAGCTCATTTCCAAAGCTGCTTTATTTGCGGATCGGGTGTCAGGTACAAATAAGCATGATGATTCAACACAGTCACCTACGATAACAGAACGAGCGACACAATCACCGCGGGCACAGAGAGAGGGAGAGAGAGAGAGAGAGAGAGATGAAAGAAATACCACTCCCTCAGTCAAGCTAAGGATTCTTATCGTCTGAGTGGCTGAGAAGGCCAGACCCTGCGGCAGGTTCAAAGCCTGCCCCCTCCTCTCCTCTAGCCCTTTTCTCTCTCCCTCGCTTTCTTCCTTTCTTTTAGCTGCTAGTGGGCCGATAATTCAGTCAAAACTCACTCAATCCAGACGACTATTAGAGTGAAAATGATATCTCTTAACCTGGCCCCAAGTGGACCCTTTGAGAAACGGACACATTTCTAAAGAGTGCTGATTGCTTGTTTTCTTTTGATGTTCAACTTGATGGGGTTTAAACCACAGACACATATTTCACCTCAGGCCACTGGACTCTACAATGCAGGACAAAATAATACAAATCAACTCGTTAAATAAAATTGTAATTTTAATAGCACCACAACGTTTACTGTCATAATTGTACATGTCAAATCCACCTAAGCACAAGGTGGAACTTTATTGATTTTGAAGGTATTCCTAGCTTTTGTCCAAACTCTTTACCTCACACGTCTTTATTGAGGGAATATTTGGCAAGAGTGAGCACATTCCTGACATATAGTCAATACTCAATATAGTGCTTGGTGCCCTAAAGCAGGAAGTCGACTCTTGTGTATAAGTATATAGTGTAGGTCAAAGAGAGCCACTGAAGCCCTACTGCAATCATGACCCCTCAATAACAAGACTCAACTTCTCACATATTCCCCTGGGAAACAAACTGCTAAAGGCTATATAGTGTAACCGATTACCTTTCACACATACAGACTTACACACACACACACACACACACACACTCATATAAACCAAAGAGATGTACAGATATTACACATTACACAGACATGATTTTGTCAGATTGCAAATTCTTAAAAAAGCACAAATCGCCTTACAGAGATACTCACACACTCTCTCTCTCTCTTCATTTTCCCTGAAAAGGAGCATAGCACATTACCAAATATATCATGCAGAAATCTAGGCAGAAATGTCATGCCATGTGTTTCATCCTTTAGTAAAACTGCATCGTGAGGTCACTGCTTAAATAATTAGGCGATTGTGGAGACAGATGAAAGGTAGATTGGAAGTGACTGCGCGAGCAGGATAATGTTTCTCTAATCAGTTTGGTCTGAGAAAATGCAGATTGTGAAATTTTCCAGCTACTTCCTTAGAAAAACGCATTTCACTTTTGATTATGGCTGATTAGAAGGAGAAGGGGTGGAGACAGAGCCCTGGGCCAGAGGGTTAGAGAGCGCACACACTCCCTCTTTCTTTCACACACACATACACACTTACCCAGTAAATTGTAATAGAAAATGTATTCCCTTGGTAAATATGAATGGCCCTGGATTGTAATAATTACTGTATTAAAATCACAATGATTTTTCCAAAATGTAAATATTTATAAAAACTGCAGTGTCCCAAATATGTACCAAAAAAAAAAAAATCCCCCAAAACCTATTCTCTTTTGTGTCCACATAAAGCTTCTTAACAAGTGATATGTTTCTTATGCTCATGACATTTTGATATATACTTAAGTATATTTTAAAATGTAATTTTGTGATGGAAAAGTAAAATTTCAGCAGCCATTACTCAAGTCTTCAGTCTCAATGATCCTTCAGAAATCATTAAAAAATGTGCTGATTTGGTGCTTATTTTCATTTTATTTTATGACAATGTGAAAGTCTTTACTGCCACCTTTGATCAAATTAATGCATTCTTGCTGGATAAAAGTAATAATAACAATAACATTCTTACTGACCACAAACTTTTGGTGGCAGTGTATACAGTATACTGTGTATAAAAACTGTCAACATTATATATAATAAACCATTAAAATAATCAAAATATATATATATTTTTTTTACACAGTATACACAAAAGCTGTCACTAGTGTTTTAAAATGACAAGGAATGGCTGATGTTACAGATACTATCATTTAGTAGCTAATCCCAGATGTCATTTGTCAGTGACGTAGAGAATGAGCCTGGATCAGTTTAGCCACGCTACATAGTATCTTCAAACAGTACTATTCTTCAATCTCTATTCTTTAGAAGAAAAAATACATGTAAAATTGACACATCTGGAGAGAAAAATCATTCTGAGCTTCCAAACTCCTTAGTTTCTTGGACCATTTCAGCTAAGAGCTTGTAAGAATTACAAGAGGAACACAGTGTCCAGTAAAGCTGTTCTTGGGTTATGCTAGCTAATAGCGTTTGAGCTACGACATTACTGGCCTTTAAACACGGAGCAGATGTGCGACGTCAAGCATGGCCTGATCAAAGAAAGCAGAACGGGACAGATACATAGTCAAATGATGATGAATGGCTCTCCGCTGAATTGTAAGGAGTGTACAAATGTATCGAAATGCAAGAAAGAAAAGAGAGAGAGAGAGACATAGTGAGATGCCAGGAACAGGAACAAGAGACAAATCTTAAACTTCGTCGGGATGATTTTGAGCAGGAGCTGATGCGATTAAGTTCCTACAGCGAGGATCTAAGTTTTGGACAATGTATAATTGATTTCACTCACAGATCAGACATCAGTAGCCTGAGTCCCAGGACGCATCTACATAGTGCCTCATATAACTCAACATTTTCACATCCACTCACGTACACTAATGCAGACCAGGACAGCAGTTTGCCCCAGTCCCAGGCAAGTGGATGACATCATCATGGAACATATTTCTTACCTTTATCTTTTAAGCGATGTGTTATCCATGTGTTGGCTGATGCTGGAAAAGATCAAAGGCATAACTGTGTTCCGGCAAAAAGGGAAAATTGAAACATGACTTCTCGGCAAAGAAATAATACGTTTATTTGAAGATGAATTGCCTTACATGTCTGACCCAAACACTTTTAGGGGTACAGGAGAACTTTTCCCAGTTACATGATTAAAGAGACAGGACAAAATAGGATTTTTGTTGTTGTTGTTGTTGAGAAAATTATGCTTTAAAATTTTTAAGAAGCTCGGTGACGCTCTCTGTCTCTCTCACAGGCACGTCTCATTTTCCCATAGATGGGTTGGTCCTGAGTGTCACGGTTGGATTAGAAGCAGACAGTAGGACACATGTTTGTGCGCTCAGTAACGAACTGTGACCACGCCACATCTCTTGCTCTTTCTCTCTCGAGGTCGGCCCTGCCCTCTCCGTTACAGGGCCAGGCAGCAGGGGGGCGCTGTGATAATTTGATGTGAACTGGCTTGATAAATCACCCCTCCATTACTCTGTCTTTAGTATCTGTTTATGCCTCTACAAATTGAAACCCCACTGGCACAGGCCTGCCTGGCTGCGGCTCTCCGGCCTCTTCTCGATTAGTTCAAGGTGGGGGGAGAGTTTGGCCAGGCTGCTCCCCCCTTTTCCTCCCCCTTCTGTTTTGTCTGTTCCTGCTGAGGCAAAGAGGAGTAGACATGTGTAAGCAATAAGACCGAAGGGTCTGTGTCTACCACAGGCTGAGCGGGAGGAATGCAGAACCAAACTATAAAATAATAACGTAAGGATAGAGGCGAGCGGGCCATGTGCCCGCCGCTGACCCGGGATCGGCGGTAAAAGCACGAGCGGCTCACCTGCGAGCGGAGCGGCTTGTTCGCTTCAACCTGGCATCACTTCAAAGAACAGAGCTGTAGAAGCCAAAGGGCAGCTTGACCTGGGCGCTAAGCTCCCTCTAAGCCTCTTAATGCTGGAGGGAGGTGAAAAGCAAGCGAGCGTGCGCGAAAGAGGGAACGGAGTAAGAATCGCAGTAAGTCACTAGAACACCCTGCCCAGGTTCAACCTGAGATACACAAAGTCAGAGGAAGTGACAGAAATGAATGTGGACAGTAAATATGGCTTTACAAAAGTCAGGGGAGATAACGTGTGCTACTCGTGCACGGTGATCACGCACGAGGGCCCCTTTTATGTACAACTACTAAAATCAACATCCCCTAAGCCTTTTTCAACCAGGTTTTCATAATCACTAAAAATAAACTACAATCAGTATGCAAAGACAGACAGTTTAAGTCCTGAGGCATTTATCTGCCTTTAAACATTTTTCTTTAGAAGCTACTGACTTATCAGCGGCTTGTCAACACGCTGACACCATTCTTTCAAATGAGACACAGGAGCACTGATCACAGCCTACAGCAGCTCTGTCTGCTCAGGAAAAGTCAGGTTTGATCAAAAGGCCATTTCGGCACGTCACCTCCTTCCACAAATAAGCAGCAACCATCAGACACTCTCACTCCACCCGGCTGCAAACCTGCAGACTACGACTAAAATGAGAGAAGAGGATGAGAAGAAGCTTTAGGTAAACCCAATAATGTAAAACAGTCGTGTATTGTCATTTACAACCCATTTTACTTACGAACTGTGGTGCATTTCCAAAAGAAACTAGATATGTAGTTCGGGACTTGATTTTATCCTCTTGGGAATTGTAATTCAATGTTTAATGTTTTCACATCTGTGTGAAGCAAAAATCAATTTAGTAAACATAAAAATCATTATCAAGCAGATCGTCACTGACGTTTCGGCAACTAATATTTATGTACTGTACTTTCTACAGTCACCTGGCAATGTACAAAAGGCGAGGCGATTTCACCCCAGCACTTCTCTTCTCTCTTACAGTTGTTGTGATACATTTTTGACACGTTATACAAACAGTCTTCAAGCACTTTCATCTATCTCCGCTATCCAAAGGAATCATACAGCAGCTTGTTTTGCGGTCACACATTGTAATCATAGCTGTCATCACCCCGATTTAAAATCCTAAATATCAAACATCTTTGATATTAATCGGGGGAGCCACGATTTGTGTGCGAGCAGATTGGGAGATGCAAGACTCGATCGGTAAATGCCTCACATTACCAGATAATCCACGTCAAACATCAGAACTCACGAGGTACTCGACAAGATGTGTTTCTCCGATTTTCAGGAGGGGAAAATCTGGAACGAATCGGCATAAAACTCCTGTAGTGTGAGCCAAGTTTAAGTAAACAAAATAAATAAATAAATACAATTATAATAAATAATACATTTTATTACATTTTTTTTATGAAGTTGAGATCTCAGGTCAACATTTTCCAATAGACAAGAAAAGTAGATTCAAAGAAAGAATTCATAGATATTTATTAAAGATTATGAAGCCAAACTTCATACCAACTAATTTTTACAATTTTGATTTTATGTTTAAAAGAAAAGAAAATGGCCAAAGTTATAGAGAAAGCAAAAATAAAAGAAGGGAGGGAGAGAGAGAGCAAATTTTCAAAAGCTAAATGATCTTCTTGAAGGAAACAGACATATCCCAGAATGCAATGGGACAGGAAATACCCACAGAGAATGGTGGACTCCCCCTGGGTCCACATTAGAGGAATGCATGAAATGAATAGTGACATCATGTTGCTTGGTCAACAAATGCGAGTGATTGATGAGGACAAGCGGTCAGAATGATGGCCAGTTGTTGGCTTTCCCTGAGAGCTGCCATTTCCCTCCCATCCCAACTTCCACCCTGTGAAAGGGATATTACTGATCCCGCTCTTTCTCTCTCTTTCCATCCCTCACTTGCAGACCTCTAGTGGGATACGATCTTTCATTCTGCCCTGTCGTCCGCTCTACTTTGTAGGCTCACCCTGGTCTGTTTCTGATCTAAAGTTTAGCCATATATGGGTTGGAAGAATTTTTTGACCATGAAATATTGATTTGTTGAACAAAAAACGATGTCACTAACATCCTGAGGGATTTGATTAATGACCCTTCTACAGTCCAGTATGGCAAAAACACATTGTGACGGCTCTGAAATGAAATCCCATGTTGTAATATTTTATTTATCCACTGTAATCATCAAACACAGATCTGTCATAAAGAACAGACAAACTACTAATGAAATTTGAGAAAGTAAGCGAATAAAGAAAAGTCAGCTGCTTGTTAAACCGCTGGACACTGTTTGGAATCAGTAAATCTTTCTTAATGAGAAAGGGACAGGCTTCTCCAGATCACATGATGCTGTTTGAGGTCATGTGATCAGGGTGCCATGTTTTGATAGGGAGATGAGAGCGTGAGGAGAGGAGACCACAAACTGGGCAACCATCTGCCACATGCCAGTGGACTGAAGAGGCATCCAGACCAGGAATCAGAGGAGGACGTGGTGAAAAAAAAACAAAAAAACATGAGACATGAAGAAAAACATTGATGTAGAAGAACAAAAGATGAAAGAGGGAAGAAGGGAGAGAAAAAGAAAGGCATGGTGTTTATTGCCGCCATTCTTTGCTCTCAATCACTCCTAGTGCGGGGTAAAAGAGACGTGTCAACTCCCATCAGCTCCGGTTGAAGAAGAAAAGGGAAAACAGGGCCTTGGTTTGAAGTTCAAGGGTTGAGTTATTGCTCAGGTTGTGTAAACAATAGCCATATGCTGTCATATTATTGTACATCAGTGGGTAAAGGATGTCCTCAGATGTTATTTCATGGAGAAATAATGGAAAGCTAACAACACACACACTCTCACACGCTGCGTTCTTGAAACCTGAAGGAGGATGACTAGTGGTAGCTGTCCTCAAGTGGAAGACTCTCTGCTCTTGGCTTTGACATGAAAGCGGTTTCTTGAAGCGCGTATGCAAATACACAGAGCACTGCAAAGTATCCCGCTCATGAAAAGCCTGTGAGAAACACCATGCCTGGCTCAACCTGTTCTTGAACCTGCTAACTTCTGTGTCACATGCTTGAACTAGCGTGTTTTTGAAATATAGCATGAAACGCAGGTACCATGACCATGACACGCACGCAAACGTGAAATACTCACAACATTAAGGGTATTTTGAGGTCATGGATTGTTGGTCTACTGTAAAAGGAGGGGGAAAAGGATGAGAGTCATTAACCCTGAAACGAGGGAGAGGTGTGTGGGAGAGACGAAAAAGAGAATGAAATAGAAAATGAGGGCCAGATTAGCCTTTTCTCGGGGGGCCACGCACACAGTCTCGGGCAAGGATAAAAGGGCTTATTAATAGTTTCTGCTTTTACATGCCCTGAGTGGATGTTTATGTTGGAATTTGCTGGTTATGTGTGAACAGCTAACAACTGTAAACAGTGCCATTCAACTCTCATTTCCCTTACCTCACTGATATTGTTTCAACTCCGCGCAGAGGCGACCACAGTTTGAAAACATCATTTGGGTATTTATCTTTAAAGTGGTTTCACAGTGAGGGTTCCCTAGGGGAGGTAATCAAGACAACGCACAGGGTCCTTCCTTCTCTGACTTTTTGTGCCACAAATTGACTTTCTGTAAACACACACACACACACACACACACACACACATACTGGTAGGAACAGAAAGAGACAGAGAGAGTGTGTATGAATGAATAAACAAGTGCTTACTTTCTACTGCAGAGGTTGGTCAAAATAATCAAAATAACAAAAGAACAATCACAAAATGTATAATTTAGACATGCACAATAGATTTGTAATTTGTAATTTATTGTATCGACTGATGTTGAATATTCCTGTATTTTTTTGTATTTAAAATACTTTGCCATTACCTAATGCTCACTTAAAGTTGATATCTACAACAAAGTGTCTGTCTACACCAAGTGCAATAGCCACCCACAAACATGTGGTTTGGCTAGTCAACATTAGAACAGACACATGCTGAACAATCACTCCAATAGCATAGGTGGTAAAGCATGTATCAATTGTTCATTCTTCTCCCTTTTCACATCACATATGTGACCCTGGAGTCTTAAAGAAACACTCCACTTTTTTGAGAATAGGCTCATTTTCCAACTCCCCTAGAGTTAAACAGATGAGTTTTACCGTTTTTGAATCCATTTAGCCGATCTCCGGGTCTGCCGGTAGCACTTCTAGCATAGCTTAGCATAAATCATTGAATCTGATTAGACCATTAGCATCTCGTTCAAAAATTACCAAATATTTTCAATATTTTTCCTATTTAAATCTTGACTCTTCTGTAGTTACATTGTGTACTAAGACCAACAAAAAATGAAAAGTTGCGATTTTCCAGGCTAATATGGATAGGAACTATAATATACTATTCTGGCGTAATAATCAGTCCCCAGCTAGGTAACTTCCAACGTGGCCAGCACTAAGCCACTAAGGTAATAGTAAAATAACTGGGGACTATATTCAGGCACTGCGTACTATCATTGCGCCTGCTGCACCCATGGTACGGCAGCAAAGTTCCTTGAAAAATATTGAAAATCTTTGATAATTTTGGAACAGTGATTTATGCTAAGCTATGAAGTGGAGTGGAGCTATGGAGTGTTCCTTTTAGTAGCACAGGTATATTTGTAGAAACAGCCAAAAATGCATTGTATGGGTAATCAATGATTAATTTTTCTTTTATGCCAAAAGTCATGAGGATATTAAGTAAAAATCACTTTCCATGAAGATATTTTGTATATTTCCTACCATAAATATACCAAAACATATTTTTTAATTAGTAATATGCATTGCTAAGAAATAATTTGAACAACTTTAAAGGTGATTTTATCAGTATTTTGATTTTTCTTTTGTACCCTCAGATTCCAGATTTTCAAATAATTGTATCTCAGCCAAATATTGTCCTATTCTACCATACATCAATATTTATTCAGCTTTCAGAAGATGTACAGATCTCAATTTAAAAAAAAAAAAGACTAGTTTTGTGGTCCAGGGTCACATATCAGATCAAAAAGGCATTTATTTTGAGTAAAATAGGAAATAATCGAAAAGTGTAAAATAAAGTGTCTTATAGGAGTTTATCTGTTATGGTTAATATGGTTAACCGTAAGTGTAAGGAGAGCTTTACTGTCCCAAAGCAGCATCCATTTAATAATTTTAATAAAAATGATCATTTACACTCGATACGTTATTATTGCATACTGTTTTATAATGTACTGCAATACTGACGTGCATATATCCACCACTAACACTATAGTATAAATAGCATCTAATATTGCAAAGAAAATACCGCTATTTTTACATAGTGTAAATAGAATATATTTGCACTTAGTGAAATAGCATATCGCTAAGAAAATACTACTATGTAAATAGCATCTATCACTAAGGCAATATGCTATTTTCATTTAATTTAAATAACATCTATTTAAATAGCCGCTGCCTAAGTCATCAATAATTTGTTACCACTGTTAAATGTGACCATTAGCAAATTAATGAATATTATTTTTTCATACTGTACATTACAATGTGCTGCTGAAGTTTACAGTTTTTAGTGTGTACTTTTTCCATGAGTTCTAATCTTAATGTTAAGCATATAATGATATTCAAAGGAATTGTGTCGTCCTAATTTTCTAGCAAAAGTTTGGACAGGGACCCTTTTTGTTCTAACATAACAATGCCTCTGTGTATAAGGCAAGGTTCATAGAGAAATGTTTGATTCAGTCAGTGTGGAAGAACTTGACTGGGTTGCATAAAGCCAAGTCCTAATTCCAGCTGAACACCTCTGGTGTGACTTTAAATGCAGACCATGAGGCAAAAACTCAGACCAAACACCAATGACTTGTGCATATGGGTACAGCCATTTTAGACATTTCCAAAACTGAAACAACAGAGACGGAAATACAATTTTTAAATGCATGAATTATGCTTTCATCTTTGTTGCTACAGTTTTGAAAGTGCCTTTTTCTGTTCTAAAGAACGAGGTGTCCCAAAACTTTTGTCCAGAACTTAGTGTATGTACAAGTCATTGGTGTTTGGTGACGAGTTTTTGGCAAAAGTAAACAAAAAAATATATAGACTAAATATTTAGAACCAATGAATGGTCATATACAGTAATTGTCTAATTTATGTTCTTTGTCATTCTTTTTTTTATACAAATGGACCTCATACAGCTTTTTGAAAGTCAAAAAGTCAGAGCTGTTTCCCTGTTCACTTGAGCTATTTTTGAACAGCAGGGAATAGTACTGTACACGTTTGTGTGTCTGTGTGAGTATATGCAGGGTTTTTACACACACACACACACACACACACACACACACACACACACACACACACACACACACACACTCGTACTTGTCCAGCCCTTGCTGCTTTTTATTGGACAGATATAAAATTAACAGCAGTCAGGAGCTGAGATGGTGAGTCAGTGTGCCTCAAACACACATTTCCAATAGCAGGTCAGCTGTATGCTCCAATAAAACTTTACAGGGCAGCTTAAAGAAGCGCTGCCACTTTACAAGAAACAAACTTTCCTAATTAATCATCAAATTAATAACCTCAGGTCATTTACCACCACACCAGCCGGGTGCAAGTTCCTATTAAAACTAAAACCTGCAACGGCGGCCTAATGGCCATTGACATAAATCAATGAAAAGCTGCAGTGAAATTTTCCCTCGCTGAGCTGACTAATAGGCGAACTGTAAAAAGCACAATGCACGCCCAAGGAGAAGTGACCTAGCTGCGGCGTTAAACTTTTATACAGCCCTACTGTGCTACATTTAAAACCACATCAAATGGTGAAAACGTGCAAAAAAAAAAAAAAAAAAAAGAGGCAGGTGAGATGACAGCCAGAACAGCTCCGAGGCCTGTGAGTGTGTAGCCCAGGTGGGGGCACTTTCAAATGCACGGATGTGTGTTTTAGGGCCCAATTATGTGTTGGACACGAGGAACAGTGTGTTAACAGTTCACTTGACAAGCTTCTGTCTGACCTGGGTAGAACACAGGTGGCAAAAACTGCAATGTAAAACCTCTTGCCAGGGTTGCTCTCTAAGAGATTAATGACACAAAGGATTTGTCCCATCAGTCTTCAAAAGGCGAGTAAAGGTATGTGTGGAATTCTTGATCCCGGCCTATTTATAGTGGAAGTGATAGAAGAAGAGTTGGGGACATTTGTGAAGCCGTCATCATAGCTGGAATTCTTCCTCTGAGCTGATGAAAGAGCAGGAAAGAGAGGACACTAGGCTGCACAGGGGGTGATGGGGCTGCCGCTCGCTCGCTCGCTGCCAGGACGGGCAGCTGGCTCTCGTCTACAAAGGAAACCGTGGTGGCCATTTTTAGAAGTCTCTTTGAAATGGCAAAACAAGCCCAAACAGTGAAGAATGAAGAAAAGGCCGAATGAGAAAAAAGACGAGTGTCTTGAAGAGCCAGAATAAGCCTTTTGCGCAAACAGAAAGAAAGGAGGTAAACAGAGAGAGCCTGTTTCAGGGGCTAATGGGCTTTCATTTTTGGGCCGTGTGTTACCAACAGTACGGATTAGAGCTCAGTTTCAGAGATTACCTAAAGGAGGTTTTCTCACTCCCTCAGAGGATATGCTGTGTTATGTACTATACAGCAGAGGGATATATGTGTGTGTGTGTGTGTGTGTGTGTGTGTACTAAATAACGTTCAGTGATTTCCTCAGTGTGTTACAGGTACCCTTATACTTGTGTCTGTGTGTTTGTGTGTTCTGAGGTGTTGACCTTCCATTAATTAAAACCGTCCCGCTGAACTCCAGGGATGGAGCAGCTAAACAGCACAAGTCACAGTGCTAATACCGGGCAATTAAACAGGGAGGCATGTGAGCATATGAAACATAGAGAGAAGCAATTAACACGCTACCAAAACACTGTGGAAACCCTTATGGAAATCAGAGGGTAATGATCAATCTACTTCATTTCTAGCGTGGTGTATTTAGACAAATAAAAATGGACAGATTTAGTTCTTCACTGTGTTGGAACTTTTAAAGTCTGTGTAAAGCAAAATTAAAAATGTGTTCTGAGTTTGTCACACCATATAAAAATGTGTAACCACCCAGCCAAAATTTGAATGATAAAAAAAATGACAAGTAAATAAAATAAGTTATCAAAATCGCTCCAGTGCGTCATTGAGACATGAGTGTCCAAAAAAATCCAGAAAACAAAAATGGTAAAAAAACTTCACAATTCTATAGTTATAGTTTAGAAAATTAGACAGGAAACAAGTTCATCTTGATAATGTCAGATAACTTTTGAAAAATTCAGACAACTGTTAGTATGACAATATTTACACAACTACCAATGCTTTGTTGACCAATTACCAAGCGATGCTTAATTTTGTTCAGTCTGTGATGTAAAAAGGTTGCATTATCAATAAAAAAAACAAAAAAAAAAAACACACATGGTCAGGTCAAAGTGTCTGAATAATTTGTGAGTCACAAATTTGTATCAGTTTGACTGGTAGTCCACTGTATGAAGAATTTTTGTGTATAGTATGTCACAGTTTATTTTGCTACCCTCACTTACATAAATTAACTATTGTGACTTGCACCCACTAGTAAAAAAAACGATCAAAAATGATATCTCGTGTCTGAATAATTTTTGGTTTGACTGTAGTTTACTACATAGTTTTTGTAAGGTGTCATTCTAATGTGCTGATTTGGAGCTTAAGAACTTTTTTTTGTTACTATTATCAATGTTGAACACAGTTGTGCTGCTTAATATATATATATATATATATATATATATATATATATATATATATATATATATATATTTTTTTTTTTTTTTGGTGGACAACAATGCATTTTGTTTTAGAATTCTTTTAAGTATATAAAGTTCAAAAGAACAGCATTTATTGGAAATATATATATATATATATATATATATATATATATATATATTTTGTAACACTATAAATATCCTTAATTTCACTAAATCGATTAATATATTTTGTTTTAGTCCGAAATCAAACTTTTAAAGTGCTTACTTATGGGTTTGTGGACTGATGCTGGGTTCTGCAAGCACACCAGAAAGGTTTCTGGGGACTAGTGTAACTAGCTGGCCCTATATAACACACATTAAGCATGGAACAGTCATTGCCGATACTTGTATAACCAGGCAGAAACACTATATTCTTTGTTCTCTTCTTCATCTTTGTGAATACAGTTGTATTGAAAGATGAAAACACAAGTCAGTCATACACAGAGAGACACCTGTGCCAATTCAACAGTATTAACAGCCTATTGTGTGTTGTTTTTGTGCATTTGCCCTCATCCTGAGCATGCCCACTTGTATTAACACAGTTCTCCATCTACACCTGGTCTTCTTTAGAGCACACAATTCTACAGGACAGCTCTTGTTAATATATGAAGTATCAAAACTAAGCTCCAAAGTAAATGAGCAGAATGGTTACAAAAGTAAAGAGAGAGTGGGATTGGCAAAATGTAATAAATTAATTAATAAAAATGTTTGATTGGTTGGTAGATGAATATATAATATATTCATATATATATATAAAAAAAATAATAATAATTGTGCAAAATAGCAAAAATACAAACATTTTATGCACAATAGTCTCTTCTGTATTTTTTCCCCTGTATTGTCCGCCTGCCACCCTGTAATTTGATGATTTGCATGCATGTCAAAAGCTACACCACTGAGAATACTGAGAACAAAGAAACAGACAGAAACAGAGAAAGACATTACAGCAAAAACAGAGGAAAGGATGCGAGGAGTGAAATCTTATTTGAATGTGAATGCAGGCATTACCCGTCTATTGTTTCAGTGTGCATATTTGTATACAATAATTTTAAGATGCTCATGACTTTCCCTAACCCATATCTTCTCCTTTTCCTCTCCTTGTCAAGACAAGCTTGTGTGTGTGAACGTGTTTGGTTTGTACTGACAGCAGCGTGTGTGCCATCCATCTTGCAGGCCACAGTCAGGGCAGTTGAACAGCTCTATCTGCTATGGGGGGAGTTTGGGATAAGGGTGATTAGCTGCGGCTCACACATTCATCCAGCCCATTATCAACACCTCACTACTGCAATCTGTCTCTCTCTCAGCCCTGCAGTCCGCGAATGCTTCCACCACTTCAGAGAGATGGAAAAAGACAGAAAGAGGTAATTAATGTATTAGCTTGAACCCACTGAGAGGTAGGCTCAATCTTAACTTTACAGAAGAAGAGGAAGGGGGTCTGTCTCACACAACTCCTTATAATTCTCTATATGTGAAGCATTCACACCTTTTGTGCTAGTTGCTAGTAAGACAAAATATTGCCAAGAGCAAGATTTTCTGGATGCTGGGTAGTAAATTTGCAGATTAACTTTAGAAATCGGATGAAGAAATATAGTATCATATGAACGTGTAGAGACAAAGCCATGTCTATGCATGTGTCTTATGTTTGTATGTGTGTCAGCATTTACTGAGTATGCCTGTCCCTTTTTGAATATCTAGTGCATGCATATGGAGGCTCTTAGCCTCAGGCCACACAAACACGTTGAATACAAAAATAAACAAACCACACAACTGCCGTTTTGCCCCTTTTTCACTTTATAAAAAACATGGAAACAGCAGTAAAAGCTGTCATCTAGTGCCACTTTGATTACAGCGTATGGATAGATTACAGATTTTACACATTCAGTTTCCCATAGAGTCCAAATGACAATGTTTGAAAACCTGTTCTGCTGAGAAAAAAAATTATCATTAAAATTCATCCTAAAATGTATTGAAAATCGAGTTTTTCCAATAAACTATGCACAACAAAAATGCATTTAAAAAATACTTAAAAAAAAAAAAAAAGCCATTTATTGTCCCTGTAATTACAGCATCTTGTAAATAAAGCTAATTGCAAACTTTTTTATACTAATATATTTAAATTATGTAATCACTATTTGAAAACTATGAAACGCCTCCAAACAATCAAGGACTGAAACTGAGTCTGTTAGAGAAAATAGCTTTCCTCTCCCAAATGGCTCACTACAGTATATCAGCCACTATGTCTATGTTTACGGGAGTCTGAAGGTGTCATTAAAGTCTATAAAAGGTTCTCTTAAACCCTAGAAAGGCACATAACCATGCATGGAGATGAAAACGGCATTCAGTTATGTTTAATGTTTTATGCGATTTACCATAGTGCTGCACAATTTAGCCTGAGAGGGGACAGATTTGAGTAGAATCTAAGGTTGTTTGAGGTCACTGACTACCTTGAATTACCTAGATTTTTTTTTTTTTTACAAAACTGTGTATTAGTCTTTATGTGGGAAATATATATTTTTTTAATTTATGAAAAATACTTTATTGGAAAAATACTTTTCAAATTTTTTTTTTTTTTTTTTGCATTTTAAGTCACAATTGCTAACAATATATTAATATATATATATCGGTAATATATCAGCTGTTCAAAACTGTGACTTGAAACATGAAATATTTAAATAATTTATTCATTTAAAAATCAAAATGTCAGATTTAAGGTGGTGTAGTTACAATTTGTTTCCAAATGTATTTTATAGGTTTAAAATAAGCTAATGTTCAGTTTATTAGGCTTTGGAATTGATTACACTTAAAACAGGAAGGGTAGCTCTGATCCTCTCTCTTTATACTTTTTTCAATCTCCCCATTTCCATCCATCACATAAAAAAAAACAAAAACATTCTCTTACCTTCATAAAATTAAGGTTGAACCACTGATGTCACATGGACTAATTTAACAATGTCCTGCTACCTTTCTGGACCTTCAAAGTAGTACCGTTTATGTCTATGCAGGGTCAGAAAGCTCTCGGATTTCATATCAAAAAATCTTAATTTGTGTTCCGAAGATAGATGAAGGTCTTACGGGTTTTGGAATGACATAAGGGTGAGTAATTAATGACAGAAGTGGGACTGATTACACTTAAAACATTGTATCACTAAGTTCATAAAGACAGAAGTCAAACATCTTGTGGATGAGCAGAACAGAAGAAGCCTGAACTTGAGACCTCTATCCAACTTCCTTAACCCAAAGTGATACAGTAAGAAACAACATTTTCAAATGTAATGAAGGTGTGAGAGAGAAAGGATAAAAGGTAAAAAGGTGGGATCTGTTATGATAATCAATACAGAATCAGTTTCCATCCCTCCCTGACCTCTTATATTCCAGCTGTGATTCTTCTTCTTCCGTTCTTTCTATCCCTCCATCCAGCTCATCCCTTCAGGGCCATGACTGTCCTCACAGGAAGGGTATAGCTCTGATCCTCCCTTGCTCTTTTTTCTTTTTCGATCTCCCCATTTCCATCCATCACATATCCCTTGTTTACAAGAGTAAGGGCTAATACACATGGGAAACACACAGTTACAGAAGCGTCACATCACTATTTTCCATGTGAAAAATTACCTTCAGTCATCAAATCTATATTTAACAACCAGTGTGGCTATTGTTTGGCGAGGTGAATGGACTATCATCATTTAGCTGAATGGCGTAACTGTGTCGCCATGACAATGAGAGGAAGTCATTCATCAGGAGGTTGGCGGACGATGGAATACAGTAATACACATTAATTCACTGATTTAGCAAGCATCTGGAAACAGTAGTCACCTTTAGAAAATGAAACACAAAAATTGCCAATCAATTCACTGTTCATTTTCAGCTATCTGAGGCAATGCCACTGACACACAATACACAAATATAAAAACAAAAACTGACAGATTGTAAATGTAGTTTATCTTCTAATTATGTCCTTGTTGACCACTTCTTTTCCATGATACACGTTTCTGTCTCCTCCTGCCCTAAAACCTAAAATAAGCTCGGAAAATGCAAAGCACTTTAATCACACTGTACAAGGCTGCTGGGTTAGCTTGATAAATGAAGCCATTGTCCCGTGATTATCGCAGTTATTCACAGCGCACGCACAACAGGGGAATCTTGCATTTGTTGCATTACATGGAAGGAGTCGCTGCTGCGCTCCTCGCATGTTTCTCTGTCACAGCAGATTATAGCTCTGTGGTAGACATTTATAAATATGAGGTAATCTGGCGTTCTGCGTTAGCTGCTATTATACCATCATTATTTCAGTGGTGGCTGGAGCTCACACATGATTCATTGAAAGAATAGTGTAAAGAATTGCTCTCATTCTGTAAAGACGTCCTTAAAGTATGAATTAATCACTCTCACACTGAGTGTGAAATTGGCCTGTGCTGCACTGCACCAGTATTGACACTGAATGAGTTAGTACTGCTTTGGACATTATCTGTATTTAAAGATATAGTGCACCCTAAAATTAAAATTCTGTCATTAATTGTTGTGGTAGTATTGTAAATGTGAGTCAAAGACTGACTTTTTTCTTTGAGCACATAAAGCATTTTCATAGCTTTATAAAAGTACAGCCGAACCACTGATGTCACAGGGACTATTTTAATGATGTCCTTACTACTTTTCTTGGCCTTGAAAGTAGTAGTAACATTGCTGTCTACGCAGAGTCAGAAAGCTCTCGGATTTTATCAGAAATATCTTAATTTGTGTTTCAAAGATGAACAAAGGTCTGACAGGTTTGGAAAGACATGAGAGTAAGTAATAAATTACAGAATTTTCATTTTTGGGTAAACTATCTCTTTAATCCCTTTATACTTCATAAAAAAATGGAATATAAAAGATGATACAAGTCATACAGGTTTGGAATAACACAAGGAGATTTATTTTTGCCTTTTTCTCTATGCACACTTAGCAATTCTCAGCTCTTTCTTGCAGGACGGTATCATTTAGGATCCATTCTATGACCTCTGAGCATGTCAAAGAAGTGCTATGTGAGTGATGAATGGCTCTGATGCTCATGTGGTGATGTCAGACACTGTGGTCCGGCTGTGTGGCATTAAGAGGTTTATTTTGTTATCACCAGCATAGAGACATCCAGCCCTGAGTGTACACACAGACAGCATTTAAGTGTGTTGTGCTTCTCAGAAATAACAAATAACAAGTGGAATAACTCTACGCACAATTGCTTACAATATTAAACAATTCAGTGATGTTTTGTGAATACAGACTAAACATACTTCACCTTAACATCTCTTTACTGAGAGCTGTAGTAGATGAGATGCACGATATATGAAGCTGGTATTCATTCTTTAATTAATCAGTTCACAATGGATATTGGATATGTAATTGTTCACACTTATTTCCACCTATTCTTACACTTACCATTATTGTCATCAACACTGTTAAATGTAATTATTATATATATCATTATATTATATATTATATATCATTATTATACATTGTTTAAATAGTCTATATTATAATGTTGTAATTCTTAAATTCACTTGTAGCATTTAAAACTACTAAATTTAGCATTTAGTGTTTTGCAGTACTTTTAATATACTTAGACAAAACAGTATATTAACAGAGCATTTTTCAAAACATGAAAATAATTAACAAGCAGAATTTTAAAGTTGCAGTTATTTTGTCTTCTGTTTTGTGACATCCAAGTTATGCATCAGATGTTTATTGGATGTAGGCAATCAACTCAAGTAAGAAAAGCATGGATTTAGGTGGACTTAATGAAGTCCAGCATTAGTCACCAGACAGAAGTCTGTCATTTCACTGGATGATATTTTATTCAGGGTTCCCACTCTAAGCCAAATGTCAAATTCCCTGACTTTTCCCTGACTTTTAATGACTAAAAAGTTGAATTTCCATGACCTATAATGAATGGATCCATCCGTTTTACTTGTATCTTGCAATTTTGACTTTTTTTCTCAGAATTGTGAGATATAAACTCATTTCTGAGGAGAAAAAAATACTGATATGTTCACATAAATGCGAGTTTATATCACAAAATTCTGACTTAACTCTCAATTGCAAGTTTAAGACTTTATAACTTGCAGTTGTGACTTATCTCACAGTTCTGACTTTTATTTCTCAGAATTGTGAGTTTGTATCACGCAATTGTGAGAAAGTAAGTCAGAATTGTGAGATAAGTCGCAATAACAGACTTTCTGTACTATTTCTACAGAAATTATTATTTTTTTTTTATGATTTCAGGAGTTAAACAATCTGAAGGATTTTCTGTTTGTAATCAAGTTCATCATTCAGTTTTTTATTTTTATTTTTTTATTTTTTCACATTTAGTTTTTGCTTTTCTATCATCTACTTTTCATACCCAGTCTTTGAAGTGGTCATTTTGTAGCCAAAGCACTTGAAATTTAAATTTTTCTGACATGTTTGCCTTAGTTATCTTAGCCTGGTGACTGCATTTGACTTCAGTGATTGCCAGTTGATGTGCGCGAAGGGAATAAAATGGCACTGAAAAATAGCCTAACCATAAAAATAGGCAAAACATGTAAAACAATGCAATAAAAAAATGGTATAGAAAAATTACATTTTGATAAATAGAAACTAAAATTTAAAGCAACAAACAAAAATCCCTGATATTCCATGACTTGGACCAAAAAAATATTAAATTCCATGACTTTCAATGACTGGAATAAAATTCCATGATATTCCAGAAATTCCATGACCCGTGGGAACCCTGTTTATTGTAGTTATATTTATTTTGATTACAAGTGAAAAATATGCACAAACATATCATTCACAATGAGATCAATAGAGTGATTGCTTTACAAAATAGGTTGATTTTTCATTTCCTGCCGACTTTAATATCAGTGCATCCCCAAGATGAATAACAATAAATAAATACAGGTTGCAGATGACAAAGACCATTCTGACAGCATTTAAAAAGAGTTTACTCTCTTAACGACACAGCACATTATGCATATCAAGTCCTCCTTTACCAAACTAATGAAGCCTGGTAGTTTAGACTCTCTCTGCTCCTCCTGGGACCCTGAACTGAATATCCTGAACCCATTAAAAGTTCTCTATGGTGTGATCTGAGGGGATTTTCTAAAGCAGGTCTTTGAGAGGGACATTAAACAGTCTTTAACAGAGCTTTCATCTCTAAAGCGCTATCAGTAGGCGCAGAGCAGGCTGGCACTGCCTGGCATGCTATACTGGGCTACTGCCTTTATCAGTTCACTTTAATTAGGAAACAAGCTTCTGTTTCTGTATCTGCTTAACCAGCCATGTGCCACACATATAGAGAGCGTACACACTCACACACACACACACACACACACACACACACACACAAACAAACACGCACACATATAAGCACACATGTAAGCACAGAGATTGATGGATACAGTCACGATCAGACATCTACAGACCAAAACAAGTTTCATTTGGGCTGTGAATTAAATGTATGCAAAGAAAAAATATATATATATATATATATTTTTTAGTGTGTGTGTGTGTTCCTGTCTCTCTCGTTCTTCTAACTCATTCATAGCACTTTTTCACTCTATTTAAAACAAAACTCATTTTTGGCTTATTCAAGCTATCATTTACAACATAAATACTCTTTACCTCTGTGAGGAGCTGTGGGAGATCTGGAGCTCTAAAAGGGGGAGCTGAGAGGAACTGACCGACCTACGATCCCTGTTACACCCCTCAGGTAGGTGGGGATACTCCCTTTATGTTAGGATGGATACAAATACCCTTTTTGAAATGGAAACACACATAGTTGAAAATAGAAAGGAAAAGGTGTCTTTATAGAGCTTATCCTTTCAAAAACAACATAGATATAGATAGATTGACTGTGTGGAACAGCCGGTTTCCTAGCACAAGGTCAGAAAAGTGCTTGAACTTCAAATAGGAATAAAATGTCAAACAAAAGAATAACACATAACTTTACGCAAACCATTGACATGTTCCGATGCCCTCTGCGCAACATTATCGCAATCAACATGAAAGATCACAGGAAACCTGTCGAGTGTGACGTGACAATTGTAGTTTGCGAGCAAGAACACGCACACACACCTACAGCCTGACGCACACAAATTCGAACTGCTATAAATGCAACAATGATGTCAAACTGAACCGCAAATACAAAGTGAGGTGTTTGCGCCTTCCTCTCCACCCGGCCATTACACCAAATTATTTTCCTGGCTGAAGTTCCCTCACGTTAAATTTCACAACCTGACATTGATAGCACACAGTCTCGTTCTCTCTTTCCCCCTGTTCCTCACAGTTTATACACACTATGTGGACTCATGGGATCATCTACATTATCCAGGGCTTTAGTACACCAAACTCATTTGCACTTCTTATGTGCATAAGGGTATAGGGCCTTCGGAGTCCTGGAAATAGTTATTCTCACCAGCCTTCAAGGTTATATACGTCATTATGAGTGGTAGTAAAAAAAAAGAACAAGTTTTCATGTTCAACAGTAGGACACTGACATGCCATGAAAGAAACCAGAAGAGGCCAAATGTCAGGACAAGGTTGGGCTGAAACATATGAATGTATGACAGTTCATATGGTTTATCAATTACACTGAAGTGGAGTGACACCAGGAAATGTTTTAAGAAGTCCAAGTGCTGTCCAGGACTAAAGTTACCCATAATTATTACGAGAGGAAGGGCTGATAGAAGTAACTGATGAAGTAACTGACTCTTGACTTGAACCTTAATGTAACTCACACTCAATATTTCAGCCGAAGTGGAGTTTCAGACTAGTTACAGCTGAAATAAAAACAGCCTTTCTTTTTAACCTCATGTCTGGTTATAAAACTGAGCTTAGCCGTAAATCAAACCCGTGTCCTCGGCAGAATATCTTGAGTTGCAAATTGTAAATAGTGCTTTGGAGACTTATATTTTTTGACAAGAGTACACAAAATAAATATCTAAATCATTTTACATTTTGGCACTTCTAATTCCCTAAAAAGGCAGAGGTCTATCAGGCAGAATAGCGGCTCGCTGTAAATCTATCTGCCCTGACTGTGGCCAGCCGAGGGTCACTGAGGAGTCAGAGTTTTGAGGAGGTATAAAGCAGTTACTTTATGGCTATCCCAATTGTTGTGCATTAGAGTTATGTGCATTGTATTAGCTCTAATGAAGGGCGTAAATTCTCAGTTTTACGAGCAGACCTTTACGAGGAAGGGGAAATTGTAAAACACACGCTTTTTGCGTTACCAGTGTTTGTCACCCTGCCTCTGGAGTTCACGCTGCACACACGCTGTTTTCATTAACCTGTGGATGGCTCTGAGATGTGTGTATGTAAGGATTGAGTCTGGGTAAGAGTCTAGTCCCTCATCTGGAAATCAGCATCTAATTGGTTGATAAGAGGTAATACAGCATATGGACATCTGCATGTAATAGTGGTCTGTGGTCCTGATTTCAGCAAGGCTGATGTGTAAATTGACATCAATCAAACCATTAAAAGACTGTAGAAAGTTCAATATTTATATGTTTTCTGATAATGATACTTTAGTCTGTAAAACTCAAAACAATTTTGATAACTAAAAACACCTATTTGCAGATGAACTTAAAGGGTCAGTTGACTCCAAAATGAAAATTCTGTCATAAATTACTCACCTTTATGTCATTCCAAACTTGCAAAACCTTTGTTCATCTTCAGAACACATATTAAGATATTTTTGATTAAATCCAAAAGCTTTCTGACCCTGCAACTCCCACATTCAAGGCCCAGAAAGGTAGTAAGGCAATCATTAAAACAGTCTATGTGCCATCAGTGGTGTTTTATAAAGCTACAAGAATACTTTTTGTGCTTAAAGAAAAAAACAAAACAACTTTAACAATAAAGGCGTTATTTTTGTTTTCTTTGCACACAAAACTTATTCTTGTAGCTTAAACGTGGGAGTTGCATTGCTGTCTATGCAGGGTCAGAAAGCTTTTGGATTTCATCAAAAACATCTTAATTTGTGTTCTGAAGATGAACAAAGGTCTTACTGGTTTGGAAAGACATGAAAATGACTAATAATGACAGAATTAGCATTTTTGGGAGAACTATCCCTTTAGTCCTCCATTCCTTAATTATGATAAATGTATACAAAACTCTGCCTTGTTTTGAGATCTTTCCATAATTTCAGATCTTATTGATATTAAATATAAAACCTAAGTTTTACTTTTTCATTTAATTTATAATTTGGTCTGTCTTAGATTATCTTTCTTTCTTATCTTCTTCCTCTCTCTCCCTCCACCACAGTGTGGTGTGTCATACTACCACCTCTCCAAGAGGTCAAACAGACTGAAATGGTAAGCCTTTCTCTGGTTGATCTAACTCCCGAATGTGTAATTTCAGTTATATAATTTTGTACGCCTTGACGCACACTGTATAATTATGCATAAGATCAACATCATTTTTTGCGGGCGTGCAAACCCTCGGCCCTCTCTCTGTGGCTAGTTAAGAAAATGTAATGGAAGTGAGGAGAGGTGGCACAGCCGGTGATCCTGAAGGGATCCCCCCCCCCTTTTGCCACCCTGCCGAAAATACAGATCCTCTCTTTTTACAGACTGACAAATCAAGCAATTATGTGGGAGTTGATGATGTCATCACTTCTCCGGCCCTGTCTTCATTTATAAAGGTCTCTGCACATTTCACATTCACCCGTTGCCCTAAATGAAAGAAAAAGATGGGGTGAGAGCGAGAGAAAGAGAGAGAGAGCGACAGAGAATAAAGATTGAAATATCTCCTCAGGACATTCTGCTTACTATTTCAGAAGCTCTCTTATCTCTCTCCACTCAGCTCTGTTAATATAATGGTGAACAATATTTCATGAAGGGCAGCTGAATACTGCCACGCTGACACACACCAGCTCTCTTTCTCCTCCCCGTGCCCTCATCTGTCTTTTCTACCCCTCTTCTTTTTTCCCCTTTCTGTAGGAAGCGAGGGACAAGGTTGGAAGGAAGGCTGATAAGCTCTCTTAGCGTCGCGCCCCTCACCCCCTCACATCACCGGTTTCCCCTCGTTTGCAAATATTTTCATATCAATAATCGGGCAATTTCCGTACATGCTAATCCATCAAAGCGAGGCCACGGGTAATCCAGCACGGCTCCAGGTGAACCGCTCTCTCAGGCAGACATCTGTTCCTTGGAGCGTCGCACAAAGGCCTTCTCTGTCAACCTTGATTGATCAGGGGAGGGTCTCGTAGCACAGAGGAGGCGCAGTGTGTATCAGAGATGCTCGACACCGGCACCTGAAGAGGTATTCTCTCTGGCGAAGAGCAGAAAGGCCTCCAATCAGTGTTAAACAGCTTTCAAAGCGCTGCGTATCAGGAAATGCTCGCTCCTCTCCTATAAGCGAGAGAACAAAAGACACGAGGCATGAAAGCAAAGAATATTCGGATCAGTATAATATCTATAAATGCTGACAGGGTGGATTTTGGATGCAGGATTTTAGATTACGGAGGTTTTAGAGCAGCAGAATTTGCAGAACAATGAGATTGTGTGTTTGATTTTAATTTCCCTATAATCTACTCAGCATGTAAAGGATATGCTTTCTCTCTCACGCTCTCTCTCACTCTCACTCTGAGATCACAAGCCTAGATGGAGGAAGAGAGGGAGGGGAAAGAGAAAACGAGAGACAACAAAATGAGCAAAGCAAAGCGGAACGAGAAATTGTGAAGTCTCATTAGTACCACATTTATCATCTTCTTTGTATGGTTTTAAACACTGACTAGGTCAGATCTTTTCAGGCACCTCAAGGGAAATCAGCATTTGTCAGCGCTGAAACCGGCTCTGTTCTACACACACTCTTAATTCATTCCGCTAAAGAGGCTCGCCGGCCGCCCGTGGCACCGCTGATGATTTTACACTCATCCTGGTGAAACCTTGGCTGACTGTCGCTCTCAATTGGCTGTCTGAACACACACTTGTCCTTTTTAATCTCGAGCCGGGACTGTTCGCACAGAGCCCTACCTGGGGTTCTGCACTGTCTAATGCAAATGATCTGTGTTGAGACAGCCATGCATGTGAGACATTGCAAATTATACTTCCTACGGCCGGTAATTACAGCCGAGAGCCTTACCGACTCCCCGGTAGTGAGAACACGATGTGAACAAGACAGATATTATATATTATAAATGCTATTAATGTATCCTCATGCAAGGTCAACATAGGACAAGATGTTGGAGGATGAGAAGATGTGTATGCTGCAGCAGGTGAATGCTAATGGCTTCTGCCTTGTGGTCACCTTTGCAAAGTTTTGTTAATACAGAGCCGCTCCCAATTCTTCTCCTTAGTTGGAGGAAAAACAGCACCCTTTCCTTTTGTTTATCCCTCGATTTGTCTCTGTTTACATACGGATTCGTCATTACATCTCGTTTGCGTATTTCAGTCAAATGGCGCTGATCATCCGCGCTACCAGTCAAACACGTCTCCACCTAGAAACTCCTCATGAGTGCGCGACATAGGGAGGGAAACAGACTCCACAAAGAAAGAGATGACAAAAAAAAGAAAGAGGGAGCGATAAAGAGAGTGCACGACTCCGAGTGGTGATGTTAAGAGGAAGAAACGCCTTAGAAAATCTCCATTTCATGTGAGTTCAGACAGAATAGTCTGCCATATGTAAATAGTATTTCAATAATGAATGCCCTATCGCTGCTTTTATTTGCTTTAAGCTTCGTGCGCGCACACTTGCAGTGCGCGAGACATAAATTAGAAAGCATTTAAAAGGAAATATTCAAAGGCTGGCAAAGCCAGAGGAATATCAGTTATTATTTTTGATGTTGCAATTTCTGTCACTTTGATGCAATCAGTGAGTAGCCTGGGCGTGTAGGGCTCTCAGGGGAAGAGGACTGTCAGAGTGAAGAAGCTGGTGGGAGGGTAATTATCACAGATCAAACCCCGCTAGTTAGCAGGCAGAAACAGGAGGCAAATGCCAAAAACCAGCCAATGTTTCACAAACGCTTGTTCAAGGATATCCTAATTGCTATAAGTGGTTCCTTCAGGACTGACACATCAAACGCAGCCAGCTGCGTGATGTCATCACTGTGTTGCCGCCGTGATGCTCCTCAGCAGGCAAATTAAGGGAAGAGGGCAAAGCGAAAGCACACAAGGACAGTTTCCTGCCATGTGTGTTGCGCCTGTACACATACACCCCCACACAAATGTCACTTACACATACTCTTTTTTTTAGCGTCAGGCCTAAACGGTGCTGTTCTGATGCTGTATGTGACAGGAAAAAACTGAATTGTTATATAACTGCTTTATTTACTGCAAATCTTTTGAAACTAAACAGTTTCATACAGACCTCACAGAAAACGGAATGTATGATTCACTGTTGAAAACATCAGAAAACATTGTATGTTTCTTTCCGACAACAGTAAATATTTTTAGTAGAACTTGTATTCTGCATCTTAATGTGTCCATTAAGGGAAAAAAATGTGAGAAACATACTGAAGCAATATTTGAAGGTTCCAAAATTATATTATAATGAGTCTGGTGCATACTACAATACTGGACTTTGTGTTGGTGCTTTCTTTTTGTCTTTTCAAAGACATACCGTTCAAAAGTTTTTGAAAGATACAAGGCTGTATTTATTGATGAAAACCTGAAGAGAGAGAGAAAAAAAGTAATACTGCGAAATATTATTACAGGCTAACTGTTTTGGGTTCTCACTATTAATAAATCATTAACTATGACTTTTGCTTCAATAAACTACTAATTTGCTGCTTATTAGTAGTTAGTAATGCAGTAATAAATATGGTAATAAATAGCCAATATGTTATGAATAGGCATGCTAATAAGTTAATAGTGAAAACTAGTTAATACTTAAAAGTGTTACCCTGTTTTGAATATATTTTTAAATGCAATTTATTCCTGTGAATGCAAAATGTTCAGCACCCACTACTTCAGAAATCATTTTAATAAGCTGATTTGGTGCTCAAGTAACATTTCTTATTACTATAAATGTTGAGAAGAATTGAGCTTATTATATATTTAAGAAAGCTTAATATTTTTGTGAAAACACTGATACATTTTTTTTCAGGATTCTTTGATGAATAGAAAGTTCAAAATAACTTGAAAAATAAATGTTTTATAACATTTTAAATGCCTTTACTCTTTACTCTGACCAGTGTAATTCTCTCTTGCTAAATAAAAGTATAAATAAAGTAAATAAATAAATAAAGCTTTAAAATGGTAGTGTATATGTCACTCAAATTTAAAGAAAAATATAATAATGCCCTCATATAAAAACAAAACAAAACATTAAAGGTTAAGCGGACATGGCAAGCAAGACCTCAGTAATTGCCTGGAAAATGAATTTTACTTTTTCAGGAGAGAAGCAAGAGAGATGGTAAGAAAGTGATGGAGAGCCAGAGACAGAGGGGATTACTGCACACAGACCACTGTGTCATCCTTTCATTCTTTCCCTCGCTCGGATAAAAGCAATTTTCATCAGAGACGAATTCCAGTGCAGCTTCATAAAATGTGAATTTGTCCTGTGTGTATGGCTGTATATCAGTATAAGTGAAGTAATAATCTGGTTCCTATCAGCTTTAAGTAATCACCCTTGTGGCGGCGTCTAACGACCGGAATCAGAGACTTTAATACCTCCCATAAGAGCAGATCTCTTTAAAAAAGTCAAATAAAACCCACTGTGTCAGTCTCCCTTAAAACCTGAAGATAAACTCAATTATTTTTCCCCTGCCTCAGCAAGAAGACACAACAGAGAGCCTCTGAAATGACTCGCTCGCTCACAGGGATTGTAAAAAAGGCCAATTTCTAGAAACATGCTGTAAATGTGACGGGAGGCGAGAAAAAGAGACACTAACCGTCCGCATTGTCATAGCTGGGCTTGGTGTAATGAGAGCGACAGAGACACGAGTCACTTCGCATGATAGTGAGGTTTAAATCAGGCCAGGCATCAGGGCCGGGCTGAGAGCAGTAGAGACGGAGAGCTATAACGGCTGACAAACGAAGCCACTGACAGGGGTAATGGATGGCAGGCTGTGGCCTATCTATCCGTCGAGGCGGCGGTGAGGTGCGGAACTTCACGGGGACTCTCAGATGCACAAGAGAGCTCGTAAAGTAGCGCGGGGCACCTGACCTCTACAGCAGACAGCGGACTGGCAGGGCCTTTACGACCCACGCTGGATTTAATGGCCAATAATGACTGGAATAACCGGCTAAACCTTAACGGACCCCGCACGGCTTTGAGCGGAGAGGGAGATGATATATTTGGCCTGCGGAATGACAGGGGCAATGTATCAAAGGGAAGGAAGGAACACCCTGGAATATATTTGTGCATGTGTGGGTATGGAGGAGGAGCAGAGAAACACGGGATGAAGCTTGTACAATAGCGACGTTTTCACACATAGTGCCACTCTCGTTCTAAGATAAAGTGGGCACAAAATGTGCCCGTTTAGAGCTACATAAATCCAATGAATATGCAATATAAGGCCTTGACACTTTGATACGCAGATTTATTTATTTTTCCCACCCAGACTTTATTCTAATTTATAGCGCACCAGCATCCTTTGGCCCGAGATCATAACACCAATTCATTAACTATTGGCACCAAAGTGTATTCCGATTTTCAATAAACTCGCTCACTCTCTCTCTCTCTCTCTGTCTCTCTATTTGAGAGCCTGGCGCGTTTTCAAGCAACATATGCTGCCATAATCTCTTAAAAAGCACCATCCAAGTCCAAATTTAATTATGTAATAGCAGGAACGCAGTCAGAGTGCAGACACAGCAGCTTAGCCAGGAAACAGCGTTCCGCCGTACCGCCTCACCGTTCTTCAGGCATCCACACTAAAATGTCAACTACGATAATGATGTTATAAACACAGCAATACAGAACAAAGATAACATTTTGGATGCGCCAAAATATAACAGAGATGTCATTTCAGAAAGGAAAAAGGTGTTGCTGTGGTCAACTTTTTCTTAAAGGGACCATTCACCCACAAATAACAAATCTGTGATTGTTTATACACCCTCATGTCATGCCAAAATGGAATGATTTCCTTTTCCTGAAACGGATATACACTACCAGTTAAACGTTTTTAAACAGCAAGATTTGTAATGTTTTTTTAAAAGAAGTACAGCAAAAACAGAACAATTTTAAAATATTTTTACTATTCAAAATAACGGTTTTCAATTTTTTTTTTTTTTTTTTTTTTTTACAATACAAATTGTGTCAAAGCAACTTTACAGTATCAAATGGGAAAGCAATATATCAATAATTCAAAAGAAACTTTAAACAATTTTAGTTTAAGGAAATTAATCAATAATTCCAAATTAATAAATTGTTTTCCTCAATTTAGTTGTTGTCCCAATATATATATTTGAATATATTATAAAATATATTATAAAACGCAACTTATTCTTGTGATTAAACTTAAATTTCCAGCATCATTACTCCAGTCTTCCGTTACACAAGATACTTTAGAAATCATTCTAATATGCTGATTTGCTGTTCAATAAACATTTATTATTATTATTATCAATATTTAATAAACAGTTAAGTATAATATATGAATAGAAAGATTTAAATCTCAGCATTTGTCTGAAATATATATATATATATATATATATATATATATATATATATATATATGTTACAAAATATTTCTATTTTAGATAAATGCTGTTCTTCTGAACTTTCTATTCATCTAAAAAACACAAAAAAATCTACTCAGCTGCTGTCAAACAAACTGCCCTTATTTAAGGATAAAGACAGCAAATATTGTACTGTGAATTTCTCTCTGAAAATCTCAGTAAAATGGTCATTACAGACATTGTTCAGAAAAACACCGTACTTTGATTAAAAAGTTAATAAGAGAGGACAATAGATATAAAGAAGTGCAGAAAATGATAGGCTGCTCAGCTAAAATGATATCAAATGCTTTAAAATGGCAACCAAAACCAGAAAGATGTGGAAGAAAACTAAAAGCTACCATTCGAATGTATCGAAAAATAGCCAAAATGGCAAAGACTCAACCAATGATCAGCTCCAGGGTTATCAAAGAAAGTTTTAATTTACCTGTGAGTACTGTAACAATTAGAAGATGTGTATGTGAAGCCAAGCTATCGGCAAGAAGCCTCTGCAAACTCCCATTGTTGAAATAACGACCCGTGCTGAAGAGATGACAATTAGCCAAAGAACACATTGACTGGCCTAAAGACAAATGGCACAATATTTTGTGGCCCGATGAAAGCCAGATTGTTAGTTTTTGGGTCTAAGGGCCACAGACAGTTTGTCAGGTGACCCCCAGACACTGAATTCAAGCATGGTGACGCAAGCATCATGCATTCTCATACTACGGTGCTGGGTCTATTTATCACATTCCAGGGATCATGGATCAGTTTGAGTCCATCAAAATACTCAAAAAGGTCATGTTGCCTTATGCTGAAGAGGAAATGCCCTTGAAACGGGTGTTTAAACAAGACAACGACCCCAAACACACCAGTAAGCGAGCAGCATCTCGGTTCCAGACCAACAAGATTAACATTGTGGAGTGGCCAGCCCAATCCCTGGACCTTAATCTCATAGAAAACTTGTGCGGTGATATCGAAAATGCTGTTTCTGAGGCAAAACCATGAAATGCAGAAGAATTGTGGTGTGTAGTACAATCGTTCTGAGCTGGAATACCTGTTCACAGGTGCCAGAAGTTGATCGACTCCATGCAACACAGATGTGAGGAAGTTCTGGTTATACAACTAAATATAAGTTCAGCGATTCACAAGAAAGAAAATATTTTTTTCAGTTTATACAGTAAATGTTTGACTTTGTAAAGAAAAATGCAGACACTGCTATTTTTTTGAACAGCCTAATATCCATTTTTCTTCACTTTCAGTAAAGTAATAACAAATTTGATACACATCTTCTTCATGTTTTGATTTAGTGTTACCAATGCATTTGTGTATTTTGAAATAAAAGTTAGTATAATGATTTTGAGCTTTACTCACTTTTTTAGAGACACTGCTATATATATATATATATATATATATATATATATATGTGTGTGTGTGTGTGTATGTATGTATCTTCTTTTGTGTTCCAGTTCATACAGGATTGGAAGGGCATAAATGTAAGCAAGCGATGACAGATTTCCCTTTAATATTTCATTGCAAAGTCTAGCTCTTCTTCTCTTTTAGAGTCTAATATCATTAGAGTGACATATTTCCAGCATTTATGCCACTAAGCCCAAAGTAAATCCCTAGCATGCAGTAGTGGTTTCCCACATTCTCTATTCTCTGGTTTTGAGGATTGCTGATGTTTATGTGATGGTTTAAGCCAGGACTGCGGGGTGGTGGTCTAACCCCGGCCACACTGGCTCCGTGTTCAATGAATTACACATTGCCATTATGATTGCATGCGTTTTATTGCTTTCACGTTTCAGTTTAGTCTGCACAGAGGCTCTTGTGTGATACATCCCCATTGTAGGCTGGAGGAGAGGAAAACACAGGCAGATACATGAGACTGGCGCTGGGTTGTACATCCAAATATATCAGTGATACGGGGTCACCTTTTGATTTGAGTCTAAAAGGACATGAAATAGATAAATCCTAAGAGGAAACTGTATTCTTGAAGCATTTTCGAGGGTCCTGTTCGCATGCCGCCGTTACACAGGGGAGGCTGCGCTTGGCATGCCTGTGATAACATTCCCTCTGCACAATAGTGTAATCTTTGTGGCTCAGGTAGTGTGTGATCTGCACCCTGCAGTCGGTTTGTCCCGGCATTAAAAACACTCCCCATTCTTTGTGCTTTTACAATGAATTAAGCGGATTCCGACAGGGAATGCTTATCAGGAAAATTTTGCTTCCCTTTTGAGATAAACAAATCAGACTAAATAAGTTCTGCGAGAGTTTCACTAACTCGTTCGCTTCCTAATCTGTAGGACTGCTTAAGATTACACCTCCAGATCATTTTCCAACAAGAGAAAAGAGGGCAAAAGTTAAGCTTGTGTGAAAAGAGCATATTGTTGGAATAGGCATAGACTTCTCCATGAGATGGCTTACTTTAGCTATTGTATTTATAGTAACAAATTAGATACTTGTGTCGAATCATTTTCTATTTAAGAAAAAAAAACTGTGCGAAGCATTGTTTGTAGATTAGAAAATCAGGTCACCGCTAAAAAAAAAAAAAAAAAAAAAATCATTAAATTTTTTAATCTGCACACGTGTTTGTTTTCGCCTCAAACTCCGAGAAGCTCCCAGGCAAAACATAAAAAGCATTCCTAAGCAGTCGAGTTGCTCTTATAGAAAATACCTCAAAGCGTTTAAGATAATACACAATCGTGGATTGAAGCTCAATCTCACTCCCTCTTCCTCTTCAGATAAGTGCTTCCATTGATGAGACCTGGCATCCTCCTCTTATCTCCAGAACACTTCACGGCAGGAACAGGGTGCTTGAATAAGTCTTGCAAGATTGTGAAGGTAATATATCCGCTTAATCGCAGCTCGCCAAAACTTCTACAACTCCTCATTTTGCCAATAATAATAAAAGACTTATTTTATGCACATAAGCAAAATTATTTCCTAACTACATTAGGAAGAGGTTGTCTGCCCCCCTCTGATAGCTCCTAACTTGGAAAGCTTTTTAAAACTGTACTATGTATTCTATATGGGCATTTGTTAAATACTATGTGACCCTGGACCACAAAACAAGTCATAAGGGTCATTAAGTCATTAATATATGTGACCCTGGACGACAAAACCAGTCTTATGTTGCACGGGTATATTTGTAGCAATAGACAAAAATACATTGTATGGGTCAAAATTATCGATTTTAATTTTATGCCAAAAATCATTAGGATATTAAGTAAAGATCATGTTCCATGAAGATATTTTGCAAATTTCCTACTGTAAATATATCAAAACTTAATTTTTGATTAGTAATATGCATTGCTAAGAACTTCATTTAGACAACTTTAAAGGCAATTTTCTCAACATTTTGATTTTTTGGCGCCCTCAGATTCCTGATTTTCAATTGTTGTATCTCGGCCAAATATTGCCCTATCCTAACAAACCATACATCCATAAAAAGCTTATTTACTCAGCTTTCAGGTGATGTATAAATCTCAATTTTGAAAAATTGACACTTAAGACTGGTTTTGTGGTCCAGAGTCACATATAAGCTTTCCATTGATGTATGGTTTGTTAGGATATGACAATATTTGGCTGAGATACAACTATTTGAAAATCTGGAATCTGAGGGTGCAAAAAAATCTAACTATAGAGAAAATTGTCTTTAAAGTTGTCCAAATGAAGTCCTTAGCATTGTATATTACTAATCAAAAATTACATTTTTAGATATTTGCAATCAGAAATTAAATACATATCTTCATGGAACATTATCTTCAATTAATATACTGATGATTTTACGCATAAAAGAAAAATTGATCATTTTGACCGATACAATGTATTTTTGGCTATTGCTACAAATATACATGTACAAATTTAAGACATATTGTATGATAAATAATATTTAGTCTGTTCAATTACAACCAGTGCTGTAAATATCATATATGTTTGACTCAGTTTAGCAAATCCCAACAGGCTTCTGTGGCTCAGAAAGCAAGAGCCCCACAGCACTTTTCCTCCACACCACAAAGCGGCACTGTGCTGTACGCTCCATCACAATAATATGACCCGGGAAATAAGCACCTCCTTTTTGCTCAGACTGTCCCTGTGAACGCTGTCAGCACAGCTGTGTGTTTATGTTCCAGTCTGCCATTCCACTCAGACTCAATCAAGCGATAGGAAGTGATCTGCAGTCATTAAAATTAGCCGCTTGCAGGAGCCAATTCATTTGCATTCTGCGAGGTGCGTTTAAATAATTACTTAAATGGCATATATATTTTTCAAATGCCTCCCGTCTGTGCTTTGCTCTGCAATGCTGATAAAGGTTTGGTTGTTCTTTCACAGCGAGCGAGGTGCTTTCACCTAATGAAACTCCAGATCAATAGAACTGTTCTTTACTGTCATATATGCTGCACACACACAAGGGAAATAAGGCTCTATTTTTCATTCTCAAATGTATTATGGATGCTTTATTTAGTACTTTGTTCAATTCCAAACATGGCACATTGGTGAGCTACTTCCTTGTTCTGCATTGCCTACATAAGAAAATAAGATAAAGAAAAACAAAAAAGGCAAATGAAGAAAAGAAAGTGCCAAGTCGAAGGGAAAAAAGAAAGAAAGAGAATCAGTGAAATAAGTGTTTCACATGAAACGCTAAGCTTCTCCCTGAAGGATTATTCAGAGTTTCTGTTAATCTTACATAATTAAAAATGTACAGACATTTACATATTAATCTAGTCTCAGAACTGACATATTTCAAATCAAGTTCTCAGTCGCAGAGTTAGAAAAAAGAAAACAGAGAGAAAAGGTTGTGTGACTGAATAAAAAGGGGAGATAAGGGCTGAAAAGAAAGAGCAAGAAGAGAGAAAGACAGAAAAGAAGAGATGAAGACAGAGCGAATGATGTCCTTCGTCTTCAGGTGGATGTCTTATCTCCAGTAGAGGACCTTTCTTATGTAATCAGTGTTTTCATTCAGCAGCTGTTTCAGCTGATTGTGCGGGGGAAGAAAAAGCCATTTGGAGCGGTGCTGCTCGGAGCGGCCCCTGTGAATGGATTCTCTCCACCGCCAAGAGCCCTAACAGGCCCAGAGCCCGCCGAAGGTCAGTGCTATTATTTGAGGAGGGAGAGGCTGCGTTATAACAGACAATGATAGGGCCTTAACCCTCATTTAGAGGTGCCATTTCTCCACCTGACCCCCTTGCTAAAATGTTATTTTTCTCATGTTCTAAAACGTGATAGCACCACGGAGTAACAGGGCTCTATCATCAGAGTCTAATACTGCTCTGTTCTGTTCTAACAGCTCTCGACGCTGACGAGCTTCACCCTAGACGTCCGGTTTATCTCGTCAGTTGACCATGCCTGTTTCCACGCTCACAGTTCAATCAAGATATACAACGTTTGTTATTCCAGTGATGGTGTCCAGTTGTCCAGGGTAGAAAATTTGCAGAAAATGTGCCATTGTTGATCCAGTTTTTGTAGAGTACTAACAACGGCAAGCTGTTTTCATGTACGTTTAACAATGTTAATCTATTAAATTCCTATTAAAATATATCATAAAATAAAATGAATAGGAACTTGGTGTAAAAAAAGGTCTAGGCGGCAAAACTATAGAGACTGAGAAGAAAAGGCTTAGATTTGTCATAGCTGTCAAGTTGTCATATCTTATAATTTCATTAAAACTCACTGAAGCATTTTGTTTTAAAATACAATTAATTATTTTAATTTAGTTTGCACACCAAATCACAATCAATAAAAAAAATAAAAAAATAAAAAATAGATTTGAAATTTTAACACAGCTAGGTATTTCTAACCCATCAAAACAAATGTTTTTCACCAATGCATGAAACAGTAACACTTTACAATAAGGTTCATTAGTTAGTTCATTAGTTATGTTAATTTCAGCATTTACCAATGGATTATTAAAATCACAGGGTTAATGCAATGGGGAAATTAACAAACAATAAAAGACTGTATTTTTATTAACTAACATTAACAAAGATTAATAAATAGTGTATTTAATGTATTGTTCATTGTTCATGTTAGTTAATACATTAACTAATGTTCACAATTGAAACCTTATTGCAAAGTTTTTCCCTAACATGAATACAAATATGTGACCCTGGACCACAAAACCAGTCATAAGGGTCAATTTTGAAATCTGAAAGGTGAATAAATGTGCTTTTGATGTATGTTGTTAGTATAGGACACTATTTGGCCGAGATACAACTATTTGAAAATCTGGAATCTGGGGACGCAAGAAATTAAGTTGTTAGCAATGCATTTTACTAATTAAAAAAAAAGTTTTTATATATTAATGGTAGAAATATATCCATGGAACATGATCTTTACTTAATATCCTAATGGTTTTTGGCATAAAAAGAAAAATCAATCATTTTGACCCATACAGTGTATTTTTGGCTATTGCTACAAATATACCTGTGCTACTTAAAACAGTTTTTTTAATGATATTGGTATTATTAGTTATTGGCCCACATACTCTAATCTAGTCAAGAATGACAAAATTAAGGGTAAAAAAGATCAATCTTGATATATTGTGCTTTTGTTGTGATTTACTCCATCAACCATTTTTCTTTTCTTATTTGGTATTTTAAAATATTTTCAAACATGTCTTTCCCAGGGGCCCCGACTAGGGTTCAGTGTTCACTTATACACAGTGATGGCTCCCCTCACAGAGCCTTGCTCCCTGTGCTGTCCCCCTGAGGTCAGAGGGCCAGAGATGATTAGGAGACAAAGGTGTTGAGGTGTCACCTTTAGGGCCAGACTACTGGGGGGCAATGGAGTACCTTTAAAAAGACTGCCCTCTCCCATCATTCAAAGCAGATGGGATTTCAGTGTGTGTGTGTGTGTGTGTGTGTGTGTCAGCTCTCGTTTGGGGGACGCAGCCGCTGGCAGACCTCAGCAGTAAAACTTATTAGGTATGCAGTTGCAGCGCGGCCCAAACCACACTGGTTTAGCGAGGGAAACCGCTGATGCTCTAAACCACTGTCACTACAACACATACACACTTCAGCCAACACACACACAAACTCAGACAAATAAGTAAACACATAAGAGTGAATACATCAACAGCTCCTGGCTATCATCTGATATAATGGAAGATTCTTGCAGCAGTCATTCAAATTGCATTCGCTCTCCCAATAATGCCCTGGGCACATGAGGAAGGAAGCGATTGCGATTGGATTGCACTTGTGCAGGAAAACAAAATCGGAATCAAGCCATCTTACGGGCTTTCATTTCCCATCAAATTTTCTACCCCACTTTTTAAAAACAAAGTGCTTTTTTTTTTTTTTTTTAAATGAGGAAAAAAGATCAGAGTGCAAAGCAAGTAAAAGTCAACCTCTAAAATAAATATTAAGCAGTTAGTAGGGTTAAAAATTGCGTTTAGTAATTTACTGTCATACTAATAGTGTAATTCCTATATTTCTATTCAGTTATGTGCGCATCCCATAATCTTATTGAAGGTCATTTGTGGTAGGAATAAAGCATAAAGATGTTTATTATTTTATTTTATTCTACATTTTCTCTGTTAAGGAACATACACAGCTTCTGTAAATAACGTTGTAAAGTCTAAAAGATTACCTGACTGTCAGAATAAAGAGAAAGAGACAGCGAGAAACAATAAACCAAACCAAAAAAAAAAAAAAAAACCTCACAAACCAGCAGATTAGAGAGAAGAATATTGTGGTGAATTTGGATCTGAGAAAGAAAGGCCACAGTAAACATCCATAAACGTCCATGAACATCCAAAACACCAAAAAAACAATAGGCGGGATTTCTGAGGAACACTGCTCTAAAGACTCCGACAAAAAACATCTCATTATAGCTAAGGAGGGAATGACTGTGGCACTGCGTGTGTGTGTTTGTGTTTGTTTGTAAACCAGTGTACTGTACATCTATTTTCTCTTATATTAACTTTGATAACACTAACAGCTCCTTTGCTGAATAGAGATTATAGATCTGCTTGCTTTTTTACCTCATGATACAGCACCCTGACACATGCACACACAATATTCGAAGAAGGGAATAAATTAAGTGTCTGAACAAACATGGATGCCATTTAAAACAAGCATAACACTTACAAGACAACTAGACATCTGAACTGTATGCAGTATTTCTCCGCCATTTTAATAGTTCATAAATGTTTGATCACTCTGTAAGATTTAAGCAGTAATATTAACAACAAAAAAGTTTCCCATTATATGTACAATAATTCCCAGCCACTCAGACTCAATGTGAGTTTTAAACAAGATCATATATCACAGAAACTGAATGAAGGAGCCACACAAAGGTCTAGTCTTCATTGCATTCTTTTTTTTTCTGTCTCTCTCTATCCCTGATAAACATCTGAGGTTAAGCTGGGAAAGGTATAGCATCACTGAACCTGCACTAAGCAGTGCAGAGCTGTTTGAGGAGGAGGAGTTCTTTATACAAAGTGCAGAAAGCAGAACTAAGGCATAGTCTCCCTCTAATTAATCCAAACACAATCTCTTTCAATAACTGGCTAAACACTGCAGTTATGTTTTATGGTGTTTGTGTTCTATTCTAATGTACTCTCTAATTTCAACATGTAGCAAAAACACAAAACTATATTAATAAGTACTTGTTTATTGACACCAAACAAGAAATAAAAACTCACAAGTAGGGACAAAAAAGTGGCAAAGTAAAATCTGGAGAACTGAAAATAATGGTCTGCAAAATAAAGAATATCTGAAAACCTTCAGGCCTATGACAGACTGACATCCTCGACCGCATTTTTGAAGTGTACTGAGGCCTAAAGAAGAACTGACACTGTAAGAAGACATGCACAAGTAGACATCTCTCAGTTAAAGCAACCATCTCCACAGAAAGAACAAACAGAATATATAGACTATATATTTATATGCTACCGTTTTAATCAGCCTGGACAAACTTACAGTAAAGACATTTCTATTTCAAACGACTGCGGTTCTTTAGAACTTTTTCCAAAAAATATTTAGCAATTAAACTGTGTTCAACATTATAATAAGAAGAAATGTTACTTGAGCAGCAAATCAGCATAATAAAATGATTTCTATACGATCATGTGACACTGTAGACTGAAGTAATGATGCTGAAAATTCAGCTTTGCCATTATAGGATTTTTTTTTCACTCACTTCAGATTAGGGAACACATATTCACTAGTAACTATTAAGAGTTTTTCCTCAATAAACTCATAATTTGCTGCTTATTAATAGTTAGTAAGGTAGTTGTTAAGTTTAGGTATTGTCAATAACTATTCAATAGTGAGAAATGGACCGTAAAATAAATTGTTACCAAAAAAAAAAAAAAGGTAAATAAAAACAATAAAACAGGCATTTCTGTAATTTGTCACTGAGCTAGGGAAACTAACCCACTCTGTAAATGGCTGTGTGCACTTTTAATTATCTTTTATGCATTTATAAAAAAGCAACAAGTGAGCTGGCATGCATATTAGTCATGATGTTTACCATGAGATGGTTTATGTAGTCAGCCACATTATTCCAAAATTCCTCTACATTAACATGTATTGTAACAGATGAAAGAGCTTTAAAAAGTTTAAGAGAGAAAAAAAAGGGACGAAAAATGAATGATATTGCATATTAACATTAAAAGGATCTAAAGGCAGACACGCACAGCTCTTTAAATTTCACTCTCCCTCTGTTATGAATAAATAAGAAGGAAATGATATTTCCCTATTAAGTTCATTTGCCTTTTTTCTCCTTTGAATAATGAATATCTAATGGAATAGCCAAGAGAATTATAATTCGGCCTATTAATTCAACATATTTTTTTAAGGATTACATTAAATTTCTCAATTGTTCTTGCATATAATATTTAAATCAATCAGGGAGATGTGGATAGAGAACAAAGCATTGTCAGTTCAAAGAGACAGACTCTCCTCTAAATGCTTTGAGCTCTGCATGGACGTCTAATCACAATAAATTAATAACAATGATACAAACAACAGCTCAGTTTAAGCACTTAGACAAAGGCATTCCACTACATCAATAGCCGATCTGTAAGCCCGAGAGCTGCTCGGAGAAAGTAGGGAACCATCTTTGGTGAGCGTGATCTTTTTTTCCCTCCTTTTGAATTCTTCTTAAACAGGCCCTGAATATATGCCACCTAACACACATATACAGAAACAAAAGACACACACACACACATACATATATGGCGAAGACGGGGAGGGGAAGATATGAGCGTTGGTTTGAATTAGTTCACAGCCTTTTTGCTTTGGTGTCCTACAAAATTACCATATGAGAGACTATTTACTCCCTGACAAAATTTCAGTGTGTTTCTATGAAAGTTCAGTCCATCCTTATGATGGTACAAAATGAAAAGCCTGCCTTACTTGTTGCACGCAATTAAGCCGGCGTGAGAGACAGCGAGGGCAGTTTAACATTTCATACAGGCTGTAATTATGCTTTAACTATTAGAAAGTGCCGTCCCCTAGGAGCCAATTACTTGAAAAGCTCTCATCACACGCAGGATATATACAAACAAATCCTTCAAGCACAAAGTCAGTCTTTAAACATTAAAAGGGATGAATTCAGGAAGCCATACCAATCAGTTTGATGTAGCTAATTACTAAATAAGAGAGCAGCAGACCAACCATATTAGATAATTATGACACAGACACACACCTCAAACAAAGCGAGCGAGAGAAAGAGAGAGAAAGAGGCTGGTTGTAGAAAGGATTGGATGATATGTAAGAAGAGAGATTAATCAGTAGTTTAAAGCAATGCAAGCTGCAGGGCTCAGGACCTTTTATATAGTGCTTATCAATGGAATTACAGCTTTTACTCTTCATAATCTATGCAGTGTCTCAGAGACCCCAAGGTTCTTTAATAGCTCCAAAAAACAAACGTAACAAGCTTAATCCAATGCATTTGGTCTGCACACTATATGTACCAATATTTACAACGTGATAACAATCATCTTAATTGGGTTTTGTTAAGTCCAAAATAATAGGCTAATTTAAAACGGCTAATATTATTTTTTACACATATGCCACTAGGGTCACAAGGACCTAAAACAAATTCAATCACAGAACATTAGACTTGAATCATCCGTCAGCTCTGCCTCCCTCCATTACTGGTTACACTTCTTCTTTTGATTATGAATATACTAAATTAGTCAAAACGTCCTTGGTTATTACTGTACTCTAATTATTAGTGTGATGTATTATAATTCACTCTAGCATGTTGCCTGAGCTGCTGAAAAGTGTTGAAGTATGTCTAGACTACTTCTGGAGATAAAAATATATATGTGAACCTAGACCACAAAACCAGTCATAAGGGTCAATTTTTCGAAATTGAGATTTATACATAATCTGAAAGCTGAATAAATAAGCTTTGATTGATGTATGGTTTGTTATGATATGACAATATTTCACTGAGATGCAACTATTTGAAAATCTGGAATCTGAGGGTGCAAAAAAATGAAAATATTGAGAAAATCGCCTTTAAAGTTCTTAGCAAAGCATATTACTTTTCAAAAATTCTGTTCTGACATATTTACAGTAGGAAATTTACAAAATAACTTCATAGAACATGATCTTTACTTAATATCCTAATGATTTTGGCATAAAAGAAAAATTAATAATTACTTTTTTCTTCTTATAGAAGGACATGTGCTGCTGATTAAGTGAGAAAAGATGAAAATACAGAAGAGAAATAAGACACAACGTTGGTGGTGAAGCCTGAGAAAAGGAGCATCCAGCTATATTTGAATAAAATGAATGAACAAATTTTGGTCCCACTTTATATTAGATGGTTATGTACTTACATCAAAAAATAAGTAAAATGTACTTATTATGATCACATTGTATTGCAAAACAAACAAGTAAGGTTAGGGACATGTTTGGTGGTATGAGTAAGGGTGGGTAAAGGTGTAAGCAATGGGTTAACAGTGTAATTATACATGTAATTACAGAAATTAATAACAGAAGTAATTACATGCAGGTATTTTTTAAAATATAAGTGCAATGTAAAAATATGCATGAACACAATAAATGCACTGTATCAAATTATTAATTTAAATGTAAGTGCATAGTAGTTAAGGCCACCTAATATAAAGTGGGACCCAAATTTTTGTTGTTCACTTTCTATAGTAGTGGTTCTCAGTTGAATCTTATTCTCAATCAGCTTCTCAGCAAAGTCTGAAGGCATCAGACATCAAGGTGTGACCAAATAGTATCATAGCTGTTTGCTACAAAAATACATACACTGTAAAAAATACAATTTAAAACAAAAGTTGTTTCAACTTAAAAAAAGTAAGAGTTTGTGCTGCCTTAACATTTTAAGTTTAGTCAACATGAAATGTTAAGTTGTACTACATGAAAACATAGACATTTGCGATGAGTAAACTTAACATTTTAAGTTTAGTCAACATTAAATGTTAAGTTGTACTACATGAAAACATAGATATTTGAGTTGAGTAAACTTAACATTTTAAGGCAGCACAAACACTTTTTTAAAGTTGTTTTTTAACAGTGTATCTAATAACAGAAATGTAAAAAAAAAAAAACATTTAAATGTATTCATATTATACAAAAATGGCTGAATAAAAAGTAACAACAATTTTGGATTCTTGAAGTCGTCCTGGCTCTTTTCATTCATTGGTTAACATTTTTTCAATAATTCAGGGCACAAAACTATCCTTTATTTATGTAGCAAGCAGTTTGTTTATGTTTTTTGATGATGAGGGCATTGAAAGTCAAAATTGGTAAGTCTATTCATTTTGCTATGTTAACTCTGCACGATTATATGGTTAGTTTAGTTTATGGTTAGTTTAATTTTATTATTTATATATTATATATATATATATATATATATATATATTCATTGTTTTTTCAATGTTTTTTCCCTTCTGTCTGTGACCCACCAGTTAAGAAAAACTGGCCTATAGCACACAAAAAGCACACACCTCTTTGCTGCCCTTTGCCTCTTTCCATTTAGAGTTTGGAAACTGTAATTACAGACATGTATTTCATCAAACGTCACCACAAAGTGTGTGATACTCCAGAGCGAGGCTGTGCATTCTGTGATGTGTTTGTGTGGCATTCCCGTCTGCGAGCGTCTGAATGAGACAGGCAAAAACAAAGCCGCCTAAATCCCATTTGGTTTGGAGGCAGCACATATGGAAACGAACCAACTCTGCTGCTAATACAGCTAATAGGATGTTCCACTCTAAATAGGAGCTCATGGTAATACCAGCATTTTCATTCAGGCTAGAAATTGTAGTTTTAAATTACAGTTTAATGCTTCAGATTTTTATTAAAAAAAAAGGCATCACGGCAACACAAAAATTACCAGTGCTGCTGAACAGTGTCCCTGCTTCCTATTGTTAGCCAATTACTGTGCAATCTCTTTCTTCTGACTGAATAGCTCACTGTTAGCAAATAATGAAAAGGCAATTATGGCAAAGCTGTGTTCACATTACGCTCTTCATTTTGCGTGCTGGCGTAATTATTGTCAATCCTAGAGGCTTACTGTTGCATGCAAGAGGCAGCAGGGAAGAAAATGAACTGGGCTGGTGCATGGAAAATTAGAAATGTCACAGTTACCTTTTATATCAAGTGCTACTAGACCTCTGCGCATAAACATATGGAACCTTACTGCACGTTCACTTCACACACACATCAGAAAGAGAAAGTAAGAGGCAGAAGAAAATGTGTGCGCGCCATTTTTATATGTTATGTACATGCGCACACGCATATGTATTTACATTTATATGCATATTTTCAGTTGTCTTAGAAATGTCCACACATGTAGACGTGATATGTTTTAAATTACGTGTATAAAATCAAAGAAATGTGCGTGAGTCGTGTGTCTGGATATGTACATACTGTACTTGTACATTCATGTCTCCAGTAAAACATATGGGCAAGTTTCATCCATATGGAGTGAAAAAAGTAGATCCGAGTAAGGATATAAAAAAAGAAAGGGGGAAAAACAGAATATCACCAGGGCTCTTAAAAATAAAAATTCTTTGTAGAGATGCTTTGTTTTTTTCATTGTAAAGAGTGGTTCTTCTACAAACCTTTCACTGAAACTGTAGGGATGTGCCGAATCCAAATATTATGTTCGGAAATGAAATGACGTCTACAACGGAACCCCAAAAAGGAATAAATACGAGATGGTAGGAAAACATATATTTCAATGCTTTTCGGGTTTGTTGGGTAATTATACTGGATATAATTTGCGGGCATCAGGGAGCCTCTATTAATATGCGGGAAATAGCTTTTGAATGCATGCTTGCTTTTTACTTTCATTCAAGATTCGCAATCACAAACTCTGTGTATGCTACAGAGCGACAGTACTTACCCCACATTTAACAAGATTAGATGTTTGTTAGAGGTGTTCAGGATCTGCAAATCATTTGCTATTGTCCTATCAGTCATCTGTCCTTACTCTGAAATTTTATATACTGTAATGTAAGAGGCTACCGCCAGCAAGTGGTTAACAATGTGCCTTTAGTTGCTCCGTAGAATGCGTTTTCCGTGCCTTTGCAAATATGGATTCACTATTCTGACACATCCCTAAATTAAAGGTTCATTATGGAACCAAAATGGTTAATTAAGAAACCCCTTTGGATTCTTCCTGATGCTGTTCACCTTATTTTTTGACTTCCGATTCATTAGCCACTATAGGGAAATAACAGTACATGGTAATACTGTTTGCACTACAAACCAGTGTGTTCATAATTAAGATAATACATTAAAATAATATGGTAAGACACACCAATTTGCAAGCTCTTTTGTAGAGTTAAAAATAGCTGGATGCGAATGAGACCGGAAGCTAGACCCATACAATTTACAAATGGCTGCACCCACTCTTATGGCAAAATAAGGTGAATTATTAAAAAATAAAGAAAAAATGATAGTTCACCCAAAATGAAAATTATATCATCATTCACTTGCCCTCATGTCATCCCAAACAAATTTATTTTTTTCTGTGGAACATAAAGGAAGATATTGTGGAGAACGTTTAGTTGTTGTTGTTGCTTTTTTCTTTTATACAATAAAAGTCAATCTTGATTTGAATCCCAACATTCTTCAAAATATCTATTTTTGTGTTGCACAGAAGAATCATACAGATTTGGAATAATGTAAGTAAATGACGATTTTCATTTTAGGGAGAATTACCCCTTAAGACTCTTCAGTAAGAAGCTAAGATAGAAGAGACACGCAGGAAGCATCGGCGTGTCTCGGAAGAGCACATCTGGTTTTGGGGGTTGGATATCTTTTGTCAATACTCCTGCATGCATCTTTGACAAATCAAAGTGAATAAACAATGTTGTGATTCGGCTCCTTGTGAGAAAGAAGGCAGGAGCGCTAACACAATTCAGACAGGAAAAAACGTCTCAAGGTCAGACTTTAAACACTTAAACGACACCATTGCAAACACCGCTCCAAATTCAACTTGACATCCTCCTACCTGCCAAGCGCGATTAGAAACATTTTTTGAAAGTTTCCCTTTTCTTTCTTTTTTTCCTCTTTTGCATGAGCCTGGCTGCTGTGCTTTTTGTGTTTAACAAGGTTCTTTAAAGACAGTGCGAGGGAAAAGTGTATTTCTTAAGAGAAGCATGATGCGCTCTCTCTTTCTCGCTCGCGCACACACAAACTGCCAATTCCAGCCCTCAAATGCGTACAGAAGGCTGTCAGAGTCATACTAACATCGCTCACATAATAGCATCGTCTGGGAGTCTCGACACCAAAGCAGCGCAGGAAACATCACACTGGCTCCTGAGAAAAAGAGCTCTTTTAACTTTCAAAACTCCTTAAGTTCTGAAAGCGCAGTGCTGGTTTAAGCTGTCTCTCTGTGAGTGAGTGAGAGAAAGACAGACAGAGAGAAGAGAGAAAGAGAGAGAGAAAGGAAAGAAGAAAAAAAATAATGACAAAACAAGGCAATCATTACGGTCTACTTGTGTGTCACTCTTCCAAACAAGCGAGCAGATGCGTTTGACGTCAGACGACTGCCTGGAATTGTACTTTGTTTTGAAGCCTCGTGGCTGCGAGGTGAACTTACCCAGCTAGCAATCAAAAGCAAAGATGCTAATTTACCTCTCTGCTTGATACAGCCTGTTTGTGAGCTCCCAAAGCAAAATGTTTTGATTTTGTCACAAAGACACACAGTGAGCGAGACAGTCAGGGCATCAATCACAGACAATTTGAGCATGTTACTCTTTCTTTATCTTTTGCCCCTCTACGTTAGTCTTTTTAGCATTCATGACATGACACACAGACAGAAACAACAGGGTACACACTGCACCCGAATCACAGCTTCCTTGTGAAAAAGGTAACTGATGGAGGTGAAGGGACAACTAATACAGTAACATATTGTGATATTCTTTTGTCATTACTGCTGCAATTTGACAGATGTTTTGGAAAGATAAACACTTATTTTTTTTGGTTCATTCCAAGGCTTTAAACTTTTTTTTTTTAATTGTAAAAATATGCATGAAGTTCAAAAGAAAATCATTGATTTCTCCTTTCCTCATGACAAATGGCTGGACAGAAATGCCCAGTCTCGTCTGTATTCAAATTGAGCATCAACTGAACATTAACTTACATTCATTTACATTACAACAGGTAGAATGTACGTCAACTTAAAATAAAACCCACACTTACAAATAAATAAATGAATGAGAAAAAAATAAAAATAAAAAAATCAAACAATATATGCAAAAATACATTGTATGGCCCAAAATGATAAGTTTTTCTTTTATGCCAAATGTTCCATGAAGATATTTTGTAAATATATCAAAACTTAATTTTAGATTAGTAATATGCATGGCTAAGAACTTCATTTGGAGAATTTTAAAGGCGATTTTCTCAAGATTTAGATATTTCACACCCTCAGATTCCAGATTTTTTAAATATTTGCATCTCGGAACTATTTGTATCAAAATGTTGTTTTATCCTAACAAACCATTTATCAGTGGAAAGCTTATTTATTTAGCTTTCAGATAATGTATAATCTCAATTTCAGAAGATTTGACTGGTTTTGTGGTCCAGGTTCACATATAAGCAGGTGCTTTGTATCACATTTTATCAGAATTCATGGATCTACTGAATATCAGCTGACAAGAAGCGATAGACATATAAAGATAACCATGTAACTGTGTTTATACTGAACACTACAGTGACAATAATCAAACAGATGTGGATGTGCTCAGTATGATTTCATCACTATTAAGATAACTTTTAAGTCTGATGTATGCTTAGATTTATTTACACAGAGATGGATTATGTTTACATTTACAAGAAATATGTCTTAGTCAAGAACATGGTGGGAAAACTGATTTTAAAACTATAAATAAACATCATCAGTGTTTCTGCATTCCTGGAAATATAACTGTAAACTCTACAACGGAGGCTTAGTAATCAGTTGAATTTCCATTAAACTATATTTAAAATAGAAAGTGTTTATATTACAGATTTATTTCAGAGGTCAGATTCTGTTCTATTTCTATCATTAGTTCAGACAGGAAACACGCAGGTCCACTTTCATCTGAAAAAAGACAGGATTTTCCTCCCACGCTTTCCTATCTGTCCATCCTCAGCTACGCCAATCCGGAATTCATTTACAGCAATACTACTGTTTTTTTTTTTTTTTAATAATAATAATAATATCATTACATAGTGCCAGCACTGTACTTCAAATGGTGCGGCGGAGAGGCAGTGAGGTGATGGTTTGGGCCGGAGGGAGGGTAAAGCCAAGCCAAAGACAACACAGCACAGTCCCTACAGCAGCAGGACATTTCCTCCCACAGACCTCTGATCTGAGATCAGGTCTAATCACACCTTTAAACATGAGACAGAGCCGCTCAACGGCATCCATGCATTAACCACCAGGGGGGACAGAAAGACAAACATACATGAAACTAATGATCGGAGAGGGTAAGAATGTGTTTGTGCGTGTGTGTGTGTGCACACAAATGTGCTGCAAGCAGGATTTTAGGGTGCTATTTACAATATATATGCTTGACTGGTAATTAAGCTTACAATCTAACATATTGTAAACAGAAACACACACACACTAACCCACCACAAGCATCCAAATACATAGCCACAGATCCACATGTAAACAGAAAGAAGACTGGACAGATTGTAAGAGCGGGAGGGGGTAACATTCTGTAGTAAAGAGCGCTGCACTAATTGGTTTGGGTTAATTGGTATTTTTACTGCAATCACAGGGAGAAGGACACTGTGCTTAAATATTAAACACACATCACACACACATTGGGTATCCATGCTTTATGGGGATCAGAGCTGGGTAGTTTACGTACAAACTATAATCTGTTACTAATTCAAACTGCATGACAAAAATTGTAGTTAGTAACATAATCCAATACATTACACATTTTAGGTAATATAATCAGACTGCTTTTAGATTACTTTTAATCTAACTCATTTATGACATTGATTTAAATGATCTGATCTGATAGTCCTGTACCTAAAAATACAAAGAGTAAGAAAATATATTGCATTAGCCAGGATTAGGCCATAGTTCAATTAGGACATTTAAGTAATTTTTATTAACATCACTGGTGTGCATCTTGAGAAAAAAAACAATGGCACTGAAAGTTTTTAACATCAGTCAGTGCAAGTTTCGTCTGTGAAATCGGGGGTAAGTGCATTAAACATTATATTACATCAAGATTTCCCAAACTGGTGTTTGTGAAGGAACAAATGAACATGCAAATGTGGTACTTTTGTATTAAAATATTTATTTTAAAATCTCAGGGGTGAAAGAGGATCATGACAAAAAAAGTTTGTGAATTTGTGCATTTTAATGTGTTTGAAAGACAGAAATACATGGTTAAATAACCAAATAAAAATCAATGCGCTTCATTAGTAGTTGATGCAATGATGTTGAAATACTTCTTAAACCCAAAATTTTTTGTAAATCAGTGGTCAAATGCTGTGTCACCACCTGACTAATGACTGATCTCTATATAGATGTCCACAAGACTTTCTGAATGTATATACGTAAGCAATACTATTATTAGAAATTAGACTATTTTAGAAAGGAAAAATAAATAAAAAATGTAAAAGAAGAAATGGAGAGAATCAATACATTATAAATAATTCATTGCTATTGTGTAAATAATATGTGACTCTGGACCACAAAACCAAATTGTAAGTCGCATTGGGTATATTTGTAGCAACGGCCAAAAATACATTGTATGGGTCAAAATTATCGATTTTTCATTTATGCCAAAAATCTTTTGGATATTAAGTAAAGATCATGTTCCATGAAGATATTTTGTAAATTGCCTACTGTATATATATTAAAACCTAATTTTTGAAAAGTAATATGCATTGCTAAGAACTTCATTTGGACAGCTTTAAAGGCAATTTTCTCAGTATTTTGTTTTTTTTGCACCCTCAGATTCCAGATTTTCAAATAGTTGTATCTCAACCAAATACTGTCCTATCCTAACAAACCATGCATCAAAGGAAAGCTTATTTATTCAGCTGTTGATGATGATGTATACATATAAATTTCAGAAAATTGACCCTTATGAGTATATGTGGTCCTGGGTCACATATATAATCATGTTATCTATAAAAAAAATAAATAAATAAATAATAAAAAAAAAAGAACTATAGTCTGGTTACGGATATTTTAAAATGTAATTTAATCTAATTACAAGTACTTATTGTTTTAGAATCTAATTACGCAATCCAGATTACATGTAATCAGTTACTACCCAGCTCTGATGCGGACATTCCATAGCTTTTCCATGGTTTTTATACTTTCCAAACTGTACTAGCTACCCCTCACAGGAAACTTTGTGCATTTTGAGATTTCATTCTGTATGATTTATGAGCTTATTACCTTATGGGGACCAAAAAAATGTCTACACAAGGACAAAGATTTCTGATATTGACATCATGGTGGGGACACTTTTCCCCAAAATGTAGGGTTTGCCAGTTCCGCACACACACACACACACACACACACACACACATACATTTTGCTAGCTATCTAAATGGGGACATTATATAGAATTCTATTGTTTTTATATACAGACAGTTATATATTTTCTAAACCTATACCTAACCCTACCCTACCCTACCCATTTTTTGTTTACTTTATTTTTATACCAGTTTTACAAATGAGGACATTCCCAAAGAGAGGTTTTGGTGATTCTGTCAGGTTTCCTCACTTTTAGATACAAATTTGTTCAAAAAATATGGTTAAAGAGGCACACACACACACACACACACATATACAAGAACATACACACACACACTTAAATAATCCTTCTGAAACAGCTAAAGGTCATTACATTGACCTATTGGTTAAGGGGAAAAAACAATTATAAATAATAATAATAATAATAATAAAAATAATGGAATGGAATAAACAGGGAAATATGAAAAAAAATAAAAATAAAATAAAACACACACGCACACACAACAACAACAAAGGCATAGAGACAGAGATCGCGCTCAAATGTGGCTTTCATAGTTAACTCATCTGACCGTAGTCATCCTCATTTTCATCCTATTAAATCTCTTAAGTCAGTTTTCCAAGAAAAGCACAGCTCTCCTTTCTAAAAATACAGCACAGGGCACGTGGAGCGTTAGCAGCATCTCTGTGATGTTAAGAAATGTTAAGTTGAGTTTCAACACTGTAGGACCCAGTGGAAGTGCCACCTGTTCTCCAGATATGACGGATTTGTTGACTGTTTAAAAAAAGGGGGTGGAAAGAATGAAAGGGTTTACTGTCTTCCTGTGGCACAACTTCAGAAGACCGGGTATATTTTTAGCTTCTAATGTAGAGCAGCCCGGACTCATCTAAAAATCCCCACCACTGAGTTACCAGATGTCTCCTAGCCGATAAAGGAGCTGCCCTGAAGGGGTCCGGCATGATGTCGTCCCTACCAGGTATCAACAGGTGAGTGGTGACAAAAATCAACTTGCTCAGAGGGTTAAATAAGGGGAACACAGATAATTAGACACATACAAATGAAATGTAAATAGAGATATGAGGAAAACGTACACGTATAGTGAATAAAGTGCACAAATCAGATGTTCTTTTCTTGTTTGTCGCTCTTCAGTGTGGGCCTAGACTAGCCCTTCTAACAAAGCACATGTTTAATTCATTATTAATTGATAGGGGCTTGTATATTCATGAGTGTGTAGTCCTGCCATCATTGTAAAATGTGTCAGCTCTCAAGGAGGTCCGCTTTGAGCCCGCTCAGCTTGTGTGTGTGTTTGTGCATGCGAGTGTTTTGATGTGTAGGTCATTACGCTTTCACTAGCCCTTTGTTTGGCTGTGTGAAAAATCGTTTAGAAAGGGCAGTCTGGATTGAGACGCCATGTTTATGTTGCAATCAGATCTGAGCGATGAGACACAGGAGGGAGGCTAGCTGTGTGTGCTATTTATTCACTGTTTCCCTCACTCTCTATTCCCAAGAGCCCTCAAACAAACAGCACACACACACACACACACTCTCACACACACGTACATACTTTGGTAGTCCGATACAAAACATCCCAATATAGATATGCCCATTAGTGGTCCATGTCTATGTGAGAATGGCTCTGAAACAGAAATAGAAAACATCATTATAGGCTGCTGCAGGAATGCTGAAACACAAGAGTAACATGACAATCCCATAAAAAAAAAAAAAAAAAAAAAAGAATATGTCTATTAAACATGTAATATATATACACAAATTATTTACAATTTACATTTTGTGGTTACTAGAAATTATTTTAGAAAAACAAATAAACTGGAACACTAAAATGTGTCATAATAGGTAAATATATAATAAATAAAAAGGATTCTATATTTTTCCTCATTCTGTCATATCAGGTAATAGATGACACATGAAACACACACACATAAACTAAGAGTGTAACTGAAGGGGTGTCAGTCTCGCTCGCTCTCTAGTTAGGGGTCTGCTCTGTATCCAAGTCAAAGTAGTGAACTTGGCACAGCCATAAATTCGGACGCCCCCTTCATCAGAGCGGCCACTGGACCCTGCCATAACTCATTTGCACTTGCACACACACACTTACACACCAGGAACCACTGGGTCCAACCATAACTCACATACACTCTCAGAGGTCTTTAGATCCCTCTCAGAGGTCATAAAGCACATTCTCTCTCACACACACTGAGGTATGTGGGGGTCCTAGTTTGAGGTCAGGTGATGGAGCTCTCAGGGTGATATACTGACACCCAGTCTCTCTAACTGGGGTAATGAGTCACAGAGTACGAAACAGAGCCCAACTTGTTATTTTTTCATTTTGACAAGAAAAAGTGCTCTTAGACATCAGGTGATATTTATGAGTATCAGCAGTCAGACAGAGGTTATGGACACAAAACACAAACGGTGCCCTTTGACGCTGCAAAAGCCACAGTATGGAGTGCACATCATTTCTTTCATCTAACATGTCAAATATTTCTTATTTATGACCTAAATTGGGCAATGGAAAATAACATTTACCTGAATAAGTCTAGAAAAAAAAATGCTTGAAGGAAACTGATATTTAGGATAAGTAATTCTAAATATTTTATCTATTACTGTTTAGATAAAGACGATGTTTAAAATAAAATAAATACAATAATAATAATAATATTAATAATAATAATAATAATAATAATAATAATAATGGGTTATATTCATACTTTTTTTTTTAAATAAACTTTTTTATTCTTGTTTTTGTTGTTGTTTAATATATCATAATATAGTACAATATTTTACATTTTTAAATATAATTAAAAAAATAAAGAAGCTAAAAACTTTTCTCTTCCAATAAATAAATACATACATACATGGGTTATAATACATATTTTATTTAAATAATAACAACAACAAAAACATGTTCTTTCATCTAACATGTCAAATATTTCTTATTTATGACCTAAACTGGGCAGTGGAAAACAACCTCCACATGAATAAGTCTAAAAAAAAAAAAAAAAAAAAACACAGATATTTAGGATGTGTCATTCTAAATAATTTATCTATTACTGTTTTGGTAAGATTTAGTTTAAAATTAAATAATCTTATAAAAATATTCGTGTTTTTGTTGTTGTTTAATATATTATATTACAATATTTTAAATATTTAAATATAATAAAAAAAGGAGCAAAAAAAGGTTTTCTCGGCCAATAAATAAATACATACATACATGGGTTATAATACACATTTTATTTAAATAATAATAATAATAATAATAATAATAATAATAATATTAGTTTTATTTTTTGTTATTGTTGTTAAAGGTTGTGAAGGAAACTGATATTTAGGATAAGTAATTCTAAATATTTGATCTATTACTGTTTAGATAAAGACGATGTTTAAAATAAAATAAATACAATAATAATAATAATAATAATAATAATAATAATAAAGGATTATATTCATACATTTTTTTTTTAAATAAACTTTTTTATTCTTGTTTTTGTGGTTGTTTAATATATCATAATATAGTACAATATTTTACATTTTTAAATATAATTAAAAAAATAAAGAAGCTAAAAACGTTTTCTCTTCCAATAAATAAATACATACATACATGGGTTATAATACATATTTTATTTAAATAATAACAACAACAAAAACATGTTCTTTCATCTAACATGTCAAATATTTCTTATTTATGACCTAAACTGGGCAGTGGAAAACAACCTCCACATGAATAAGTCTAGAAAAAAAAAAAAAAAAAACACAGATATTTAGGATGTGTCATTCTAAATATTTTATCTATTACTGTTTTGGTAAGATTTAGTTTAAAATTAAATAATCTTATAAAAATATTCTTGTTTTTGTTGTTGTTTAATATATTATATTACAATATTTTAAATATTTAAATATAATAAAAAAAAGGAGCAAAAAAAGGTTTTCTCTGCCAATAAATAAATACATACATACATGGGTTATAATACACATTTTATTTAAATAATAATAATAATAATAATAATAATAATAATATTAGTTTTATTTTTTGTTATTGTTGTTATTTAAAATATTAGAATATATTACAATATTTTGTATATTTAAATATAATTTAAAAAATAAAAGAGCAAAAAACGTGTTCATGCTCTCACAATAAACAAACAAACAAATAAATAAAATTGGTTATATCAATACACATTTTATTTTAAGAATAATAATAAGAATAATAATAATAATTAGTAGTAGTAGTAGCAGTAGTAGTGTTGTTGTTGCTTTTGTCGTCATTTAAAATGTTATAATATATTACAATATTTAAAAAATTGAAATATAATTTTAAAAATAAAGTCTCCTTGTGATATATTTAGATCATCTAGCACTATATTACATCCAGATTTGCACACCTTGCATATGTGTTACATCTGAAAATGCTATAAGCATCACGGTACATTTCCATCTGTGCAGCCAATTTCAATGTGCTGCAGATTCTGTGCATACGCATTTGCACAGAAGTATTGAGCAGGTGGAGCAGGTGATGGAAACTGAAGGAATGTATTTAAGAGCTGTACAGCTGAGTAAACATGCAGATTCATGGGTAATGGAGTCTATACCTCACACACACATGCACACACTCATGCATGCACACACAAACATGCAAACTCTTACTGGGTAATGAAGTCTATCAAACTCCTGGCTCACATGCACAGTCTGAGAATTAAATACTCATCTAGGGCTCCCAATTGGACCGCCACAAGCTTAAATCCACAGTCTCCGTCTTAAACAGCTCTGGGGCTTGGAGTGTTCTCTACAGGTGAGGAAGAAAGAGAAAGAGAGACACTGAATCCATTTACATAGTACTAAATGCATACTAATAGAAAATCACTGTGTGTTTACATGCAGAGCTCAAGAGGAAAGAAAGTGTGTAGGATTCACAACTGATCCTGCAGACCATCCAAACCTCACATGTATTTTTATCACAATTACATTCATCTGCCACCAACCATAGTGAAAAATAGCATTATTATAAGATGAAAATAAAAACTATCAATTCGACTTGAAAAAAAAAAAAAAAAAAAAAGAAAGAAATCTAGAAATAGTCAATGAATTCAGTGGCTTTATGACAAAGCTAAGCAATAAGCATTGCAGGGTCACTCCAGTAATTGTACACAGAGCTATGTAAAACCTATCATCCATGTATACATATTTCATGAATGTCTCCCAAAAAAACATGTTAAAACGGTGAGAGTGTGTCAGGGAAAAGAGCCCAAACACCCAAAACCCTACACAAGAATGTGGACAGTATAGGTCACACACAGGGAGACGTGGGTCACGCTCAAATTGTCCATCAGTCAGACAGGCAGAACTGATTTAGATGCTAAATAATGGTTTAGATATTCAAAAATTCCATATATATGCGAAAGGCTCCAGTGCACACCGAGGCGGACCCATCAAAGAGCCCCTCACCAGCACTAACACTACAAAAACTGGCCCTGAAGAGCCTCTTTGTGCCTCTTACATTTTCTCAAATCCACGGCCAATGTGATCTGCTATTAAGAGAACAAATAACATTTACATTCATTTATTTATTTTTCAATTATTAAGTGACACTCTCTTAACAAAAAAGGATAGTAAATGAATCACATAGACGCAAACCACCAGGACAAATATTTGAGAGTATGTTCAGCTGCGCTCAAAAACCAAGAAGAAAACCAGAGAAACAAGACAATAAACTAATCAAGAGGTATTTTTAAAGATGAACAAGTCAAATTGCAAGGTTAAATACTTGAGGGCTGTAATTCCCAAAATACCACAAATCTGTGTCTGTAGTGCATGACAAAATGCAACAGCAATGCAAACAGATCCCTTTTCCGAGAACATTGATTTGTATCAACATACACTGCGGCTTTACTCAAAAAATATATATAAATAGATTATAATGAAAAGATTATTTTATAGAACAAAATCAAAAGGACAGGAAGTCCATGTTTTGACCAAAGGCAGAGAGAGAAAGAATCTGCACATGGACTTTTTAAATCAAACCCATGTCCTCACACAGGCCTCCACTGCAGGTCTACACACGCAGGATAAAAAGAAGCAGATGATATGCGTCACATCCTGCAAGCACAAATCAGATTTTTGGATGGGCAGGTCAGGGCTTTTTAAAATGGCTGACTTGTTCCAATCATAGTTTATTAAATGTAATCTCAAACATAAAGTATTTGAAGCTTTTGAAGCCTTATATGCGCATGTTGTGTTATCTTGTGATTACTTCGAATACAAATTCTGTGTAAATTCTGTACACTGTCAAAAAAAAAAAAAAAAGTTAAATACATTTTTTTTCCAGTTTACGAGACTTTTTAAATCAGAAATACTAAGAAATGTAAATCATTTGAAACAACAAATGTTAAAACAAGAGCATTCCTGCAATTCAAACACAATTGTTAAACAGAGAATTTCATATTTCAATTGTGCTGAAATGAAAAAAATTATAAAATTAATTGTTTGCTGACTTTCTGTCACAAAATAAATGTCCCTAAAAAATTAACATTTGTTGAACAGGAAATCACTAGTTGCCTTGATGAATTTATTTGCTGAATGAGATTTTGCATTTAGTGAATAAACAAATTTGTTACATTATCAAAACAATACAAGTTACAAGAAAATGGCTGACTTGTTCCAATCACAGTTTACTAAAAATAATCTAAAACAAAATGTATTCGAAGCCTATGTAGGGCTGTGAATCTTTGGGTAAACAGCGAATCGATTGGATTCAAGAACAATTTTTGCACATTCAGAACGATTCGATTCGAGACGATTCACAATAAAATTTGATGCGATTCGATTATTAACGATTCGATTCTGTATACTTTTAGTGTATTCACAGGGTTATTTAAATGCTTGCCCTAAATTCTTTATATGCTTAGTCAGGGGGCAAATTACATTGCAGCCTAATGGAGTCAGAGAGTGAATGCAAAAAATAAATAATTTAAAACATGTTTGTCCACTGTTAGATGTAAGTTTAATGATGCTATGGTATGAAATATAGCATATGTAGGGATTTACCGTAGTGAAAAGTAATATTTTACTTAATATTAAGCCTAAAATGTGTTTTAATGTAACTATTGCTGAGGATTGTATTATCTTTGAATAAAAAGGTCTTTAAATGCAAGATCTGAAATATACTTGCAGTAGTTCCACTTTAGCACAATCAAATATACTTCACTTCATCTTTATTTGGACTTCAGCACTATACTTTCAATTTAGCACACTTTGTGCCAGTTTAGTAGAGGATACTAAAAGTACAGTTGCAAGGTATTTTTTTGTTAAGAACATAAATATGTACATTTATACATACCATGTAGGCATTTTATGTCATACCTTTGCATGATGTCTTATTTTCATAAAATAAAATGCTACATAAAATGCTATAAATGTTAAACCTCGCGCTCTTATTTTAAGGTTGCTGCTAATGCTGCGGTTATTTTGGCCATTTCCGTTGTACTTTCGGTTTAACTACATTAAAACGTAAATTACAGTAAAACGTAATTTACGTTAAATGGAATTGTGCGTATGCTTTTAGAGACCTACATTGTTTTGCTCCATTTGCGCATCCAAACGCGCGGCTTTCAACTGCTCAGGTAATGCCAATGGTTATGACTGAGTGTTTAAATGTAGGCCTAACTTCTAGCAGTACTGGCCAGAATACTAAGGACATCACACGCTGGCCGCTGGTGATCGAGGGCGCGCGCGCCATCCAGTGGCAGGCAGTGAATGAAACGCGTGAATGAGAGATGTGAGGAAACGAACAACGCTGTTCAAGGTCTCCGTTAATTCGTGATTGTAGTAATTTATATATTTTGAAATCACTGAATCGCTATAGAAATCGCGGTTCATTCGATTCTTAGTGTTTTAAATCTATTAATAGCCGATTCAAAAATCCATTTTCAAGATCGATGCATATGCATCGTCAGGTTTTGTAATCGATGCATCGAGAAAACGAGTGAATCGTTACACCCCTAATGTAATGATATGAATACTTAAAATACAACTATGTAAATTATATCAAACTGAGTTTGAAAATGGCAAAATAAAAGAATGGTACTAGATATGAATTTGCTAATTCATATTTAGTTTGCTGAAAACCAAACTAAATAATACATAAATAAAAAATAAATCTAGTTGAAAAACTCTGTTAATCTTTTGTTTAGCCTATTTGCTGAAGCTTTAGCAGCTAGTAGAGCTTTAGCAAAATACTACTACTACTATTAATAAATAAAAAAATATTAATAATAAATACATGGTAACAATTTATAATAAGGTTCATTAGTTAGCATTAGTTAACTACATTTGTTAACATCGACTAAGAATAAACAATACTTCTACAGCATTTATTAATCTTAGCCTAGTTAATGCTAATTTCAGCATTATTAAAATCAAAGTTGTGTTTGTTAACATTATTAAATTAATGCATTGTGAACTTACATGAATGAACAATGATCAACTGTATTTTTTTAACATTAACAAAGATGAATAAATAGTGTAATAAATGCATTGTTCATTGTTCGTTCATGTTAGTTAATACATTAACTAATGTTAATGACATCATATTGTAAAGTGTTACCAAATACATAAAAACAATAAATTAAATAATAAGGACAAAGGAGGACGTGACGTGTGGCCAAGTATGGTGACCCATACTCTGAATTTGTGCTCTGCATAAACCAACTAAACAAATAAATACATTTCTATCAAGTAGAAAAGTTTACAGTCTCTGTCAGTCTTTTATCTGTATTTAGATCACAGATCTGGAGCCTTACTAATCTTCAAAGATTTTCCAGAGAAAAGAAATCTTCAGATAATCTGGTTTGAGGTATTTGTATGACACTGGAAAAGCAAGGTGAATCAAACTAGATGTAGAACAGTGTGACAGAACTGATTGAGTGAGCAGTAATGTTGATGGACAACCAAAATCTTGTGATCTGACCCCAAAGACAAAGGTTTAATAATAAATATAGCAGTGTCTGGATTAAAAAGACACCACTCTGCATTTTTAATGTAAATGTGTGTCTGCATGCTGTTAAATATGAATGATCCCTGTCTCACCTCAGGGTGAATGTGCAAGGAATGAAGAGCGATAGTCTTGTGTGTGTATGTGTGCGTGCACTAGAACTATGCAGTTTCAATCGGCCACAATTTAGTAAGAGGGTCTCCAAAGTTCATATGCAAGGAATGTCTTGACTAAATCAGAAGAGTCCTAACTGGAAGCACCCCTAAACTTGTGCACTTTAAAGAAACCCCTTTAACTCTGATCCTAACGGGCTATTAGAAGGGCAAGAGGGATTTTAAATCACCCACAGTGAGAGACAGAAAGAGAGAAAGATAGTCGACTGTTCCTCTGCTTTATTTACACCCTGTTGCAGCCACTGTTTGGCAGGTACTGATGGTGTGTGTGTGTGTGTGTGTGTGTGTGTGTGTGTGTGTGTGTGTATGTGTGTATGTGAGTATGTGAGTAGGGCACTGGGGCAGGGCTGAAAGGGGTTGGAAGGGTAATGCTAGGGCTATCACATTAACCTGACTGGAGCTCCTCTAATAGGCACCGCGGCTTAAATTGATATATCAATTTACTCCCCTCCTGCAGGACTTCAAAGGCCTGCAGTCTTGTTCCCTTAGCCTTTACCCGCCCCACATCAATCTGCCTGTCCACACTGCATGAGCCTCTCACAACCCACAACACACTGCACAGCCAATCACATGACCTGCTACAACAGGAACAGTTCAAACTGTCCAATCAGAAAACATCCAGGAAGTACAACTGCATGTTAGATCTCATATTAGTTGAAAATGAAAATTCTGTCATTAATTACTCACCTTTCTGTCAATTCAAACCCCTAACCCAATCATCTTTGGAACTAGGGCTGCAACAAATGATTATTTTGATAATCGATTAATCTAACGATTATTAGAACGATTAATTGACTAATTGTCGATTATTTTACTGGCTAATCAGTATACTTTGATTTTCAGTTTTTGCAATTAGTAAAAAAATATGTTATACATATTCTAATAAATTATGGTCATTTTAGCTTTAGGAAAACATGTTATGTAATTACAATTATTATACAATGAATTGGTAATACTTTACAATAAGGTTCATTACTTAACATTAGTTAATATGAACTAAGTATTAACAACTTTTGCAGCATTTAATAGTCTTAGTTAATGGTAATTTCAACATTTACTAATGCATTTATAAAAATTACAAATAGTTTTTTAACATTTGGTAAATGCACTGTGAACTAACATGAACAAACAATGAACAGCTGCACTTTTATTAACCAACATTAAAAAAATAATAATACATGAATGTAATAAATTTATTGTTCATTCATGTTAATTTATACATTAGCTAATGTTAACAAATTATACCTTATTGTAAAGTGTTACCAAATCATTATACAAATAGATGTATTTGGCACACAAAATGAGATGACAGACAGAGAAACTGTCTTATACACATCATTCTGCCTAACATCTCCTTTTGTAAGTCATACGGATAAGAAACTAAATAAAGGTAAGTGATAAGAGGCTCTATTTTTTTTTTTGGATAAACTATTTTATTCAGAATATAATGTCTTAAAATACATTGTAGGGTTATAATAACCAAAACAGTCCTGAGCTAAATCAAGCTTTGATCTCTGTAAACTATCACTGTGATGAAATCATTTTCTCCCCACTAATAAATATATTTTCTCATTAGTCAGCTCCACACTGGAGAGAGCTGCTTTATAACAGGAAATCAAGTTGTAATTCTAACTTAAAGCGACAGATTTTTCATGTTAAATACCATAAAGCAGTTTGATTTAAGGCCATCTATTGCATATCTATCTATTGTACTATATAAATAAACATGAAGTGTCCTGACATTACTGGAGTAAGTTAACGTTACTGAACTGCAGAGCTCATGCAAACATCCACATCGTTGTAATCAGATGCATTTTTAACTGCTGCTTTCACACTGTTGTCGGTTTTTGCTGTTTATTTCGTTACTGAGAGGAAAGCGTGCAATATATTTACATATTCATCCAAACTGCGCTGCATTTGCTCTGAAGCGCTGTCTTTTTCTCTTGAATCGCATTCTACAGTCATCTTGCGCTACAACGCCACACTGGTCAAACCGCATTAATGCAGGCTCTTACTTTAAGTCATTTGAGATCAAACGACTACTCGACAACAAAAATATTTGTCGACAATTTTTTATTGTCGAGGTTGTCGATAATGTCGACTAATTGTTTCAGCTTTATTTGGAACACAATTAAGATATATTTGATTCAACTTGAGAGCTTTGTGACCCACCATAGACAGCAAAGCATCTACCACATTCAAGGCCCAGAAAGGTAGTAAGGACACTGATCTTCGAAAATCGGCAAAGCACATTTTCAAATTGGTGCTGTCTTTATAAATAAACTGCAAATTTGAGTTTTAAACAACTATATTCTCATCTAAAATACAATAATTTCAATATTTTGAAATGGTGGTTGAAAAATAATGCTTTGTGAAAACAATCAGCAATCAGCTTTGTGAAACCAATCAGCATGCTCAGCGCCCAAGTCCCACCCTCGAAAGTTCCGGACCTTTAAAAAAGTAATACCTCGCGAGCAGGGACTTTCTGAGGGGCAAATTTATACCCGGAAATTTATTTAGATCCTGGTTCCTGCAGTGGAAACACACAGAGTACAGAGAATTTTCAGACATGTTTAAGACTGTTTTACGTACAGCGTGCATCTTCCTCTACTTGTAAAAAGGTAGGTAGCGTGGAGGGTCAGAAAGCTCTCAGATTTAATAAAAAAAATATCTTAATTTGTGTTCAGAAGATTGTCAAAGCTCTTATGCTTTTTGAACGGCATGAGGGTGAGTAATTAATGAGAATTTTCATTTTTGGGTCTACTATCCCTTTAAATGAATAGAAATCTATTGATGGAATTGATACAACATGAATCTTAACTAAAAATTAGGATAACATAAAAACCTGTTAGACCAAAAAAATCCTGCAAGTCAAACACAGTTATCAAAACAAAGAATTTCATATTGAACAATAGTGCTGAAATGTTACAGGTTATAAACTTATTTGATTGTTCGCAAGAAAAACTTTTGTTGTCGTTTTGTTGTCGTTGTCGCTAAAATAAATTTTACTACAAAAATGAACATTTATTGAACAATAAATCTGTAGTTGCCTTGATGAATTTGTTGGCTGAACGAGACATTTTATGGCACGATAAATCATGAATGAACATCATTTTATTTCAACCGCGGAAAGACGTCCAATGAAGTTAATCTACGTTCCTGTCTGATTTGTTTGTTGGACAGAATGGTGGATTCGGCATTATGCTTGGTTCAATTGCCTGTCAGTCAAGCTGTTTGCGAAGAGTCAATTATTAAAACAATAGATGCAAGAACTTCAAAAATCTGAATGCATCAGGTTGCACTGAATCTTTAATTTTTAAGTGTATGAAACAAGAAAAAGCAAGTAAAAAAGTGCTTCCATGGACAAAGATTAATATATAAGACCACTGGATGGCACAGCTGACCAATCAGAATCGGGTATTCCAGGAAATCATGTATTAAGTAAACATATTGAATCGTAATAATGTATCTAATCACGCAGCCTAATAAAACACATTACCCATTAGATTCCGCCGAGCTCATGTGCTTTTATTCAAGACCCGTAAACAGGAACAAAAAGGCTGTACATTTGTTTTGACATGCACCTGTGAGCTGTATTTGTGTTAGCAAGACATTTACAACAGCTGAGATAGAAGCAGATCTTCACAGTTAGCTCCAGACTCTGTTCTTTTACACGGAATCAAACAACTCGTCTTCCTAGCACAAGCCCTAGAGGGCCATGATGTCATATCCAGTGTAACACCTTGCGGATGACTGACACATGTTTCCCATGGAGAGACAGACACACAAACACGCAAATGCACACACGTACACACACAAATTGAAAGAGTCTTTGTTTTGTCTGACATCTCCCACCTTATGCTAACCTGTTTTGTCAAAACAATTCCCACAGAAATTAGATGACACAGATTCAGGAAGATAAGAGCCTAAATCTGCCAGAACCAAACCAACAGTGACAAACAACACCTGCTTGGAGTTTTCACACAATGCTTTTAGTGCACATATCGATTTACATACAGAAACACTGTCAACTGAGTGACTGATTTGGACAAAATAAAAGTTATCAATGAACTGCTTTTCTGAATAAAGTGCTGATAGGAAGTACAGTTTAATGCACATGTATATACAAACACTTACATTTTCCAAGGATCTTAAGATTAAATCTAAAAAAAGAAAGACCATACTGTTTTTATTACGCCAGACTGACTAAAAATGAGTTCTCCAACAGGGTGAAAACGACATTTGAAATGTTAGGCTGGATAAAGAGGAGAAGGGAGTGTGTTGTCAGGTGAGGTTCTCTCTCAAACCCACCTGATCAGAGAGTTTAGACAGAGGGAAAAAAATACAGCAAATATTCCAGGAAGAAAGGGAAGCGTTGAAGAGGTTGAAAGAGATTGAGAGAGTTGAGAGGATGTGGAAAAAGAGAGAGAGGGTCACAAAGTAGACGGGAGCCATGAATACAGAGCAGGTGAGATGTGAGAGAATTTTACAGCAGCTATTGTCTGTCACTCACCCTGTAGATGTGTGATCACAATTTCTCCCCATCAAGTGTTTCACTTTCACCTGAAGTAACTACCCAACACAAATATGCTTTTTACCTATCTGCTTCTCTCACTTGGTCTTGAAGCAACACACACACACACACACACACACACACACACACACACACACACACAGTCTAGTCTGTGTCTTTTTAACACACAGACAGCAGACACACATCCCCACCCCCCTACGGTCCTCGCTGCCAGGCCGTGCCCTTGCCAAACAATAACAAGTTCACACTACAATCTACAAATTATTCCTTCCTTATTTGTTGTTTTTATAATTTTTAGGTTTATCTTTAATTATTATATGCATGTGTTATCTGTTCAGTGTTCGTGACCTTTGCATTTATCCATCACAATATTCGATCAGTGTGAGAAGGTCAAAAGTTAACAAACGCTCAACCACCTACACATCCATGCAAACACACTCACAGTCCGGAACAAAATTAGCTAAGTGCTAAAACAGCTGTGCTTGGTCATTTATTCAGCAAACACACACACAAAATAACCTCACTTTACTGTAAACGATCAAGACCACCCAAGCCAGCCACAGGTTTACAACAGATTTAGACCAGATGAGGAACGATAAACTCATTTGACTGCTTTTTTCTCTATTCTGTATGGCAAGAGTGGTTGAAAATAATATAGGATAAATCATGTCACTAAACATCTACGTTTTATTTCCATATCCTTAAACATGAGTTTATCACATGGCTTATGGTCCAAACCAAATGTTTTATTTTATTTTAATTGCTGGTCTCTGTCAAGGAGAAAAATATTTGATCATATTTTGAAAAATAGAACAATATTTAAGCTGTTAACATCTACAGTATTAGATGCTACATTGGCAATATATGTGACCCTGGACCACAAGAGTCATAAGAGTCCTTTTTTTTTTTTTTTTTTTTGAGATTTATACATTATCTAAACGCTGAATTAATAAGCTTTCCATTGATGTATGGTTTGTTAGGATAGGACAAAATTTGGATAGTCGAGATACAACTATTTGAAAATCTGGAAACTGAGGGTGCAAAAAAATAAAAAATAAATAAATAATGAGAAAATCGCCTTTAAATTTGTCCAAATTAAGTTCTTAGAAATTCAGATTATTAATAAAAAAATTACTTTTATATATTTACAGTAGGAAATTTACAAAATATTTTCATGGAACATGATCTTTACTTAATATCCTAATGATTTTTGGCATAAAAGAAAAATCAATAATTTTGACTGATACAATTTATTGTTAGCTATTGCAACAAATATACATGTACTACTTATGACTGGTTTTGTGGTCCAGGGTAACATTTTTAATTCAGTCAGAATTCACAGCTATTTTTAAATCTGTTAAAAGAGACATGTGCAGAACTAAAGAAAATAACACTTTAACATGACATGTAATGAAAATGGATCTAAAGGCAGCATTGATTAGTTATTATGTTGGTTTTCCATTTAAACATTACATTCATTTTCATTAAAGCATTGTGTTGTAAGAAATATAATAATGAAATGCTTGTTTGATGCAACTTGTCAGTTCTATACACTGTTCAGTGCATTTGAAAATGATGGTCTAGCACTTGCATTGTCCTTGACGACTTCTGCCAAAAGGCAACATGCTCTGGATCTTCTTTTCTTCTTCATTCCATTCTGTCTTTTTTCCACTTAGTTTATCATTTGTTGGTGAAGAGCAGAAAGAAGGAATGGTACGGTCACTGATTCGCCACAATAGGTGCCTGTGGGGGTTGACAGGAGGCACAGTTTGTGGGTGAGGTGTCGAGGCTGGGGCAGCGCCAACACAGTGTCTTTAAAACCATCGCTGTTGTGCTACACTAGGCTACGGGCCAGTGAGTAATCTTCACACAACAAATGTCACATGGAATTCTGGGTAGCGCACACAAAAAGACAGAGTCTGTCAAGAGAGGAGAGAGGAAGTGAGACAATGATGAATGATTGGCAAGAACCTGTTTGTCTCTCCCTCTCAATCTCTTAATTTTTGGCACTAGTCTTGTAAAGTTTTTTCATTGACACTATTGCATGACAAACTGACAGTAACATTATATCATTTAATGATGTGTGCTTTACAGAACAAGAGTCACAGCTCAGAGGTCTACTTTCCTCCTCTTTCTCTTTCTCTCTCTCTCTCTCTCTCCGTCTCTCTTTCTCACGGTGCTCCTCTGTCGGTTGGAAGCCCAGAGCAGGGCTGCTGCGGTGAAGCTCCCGTTACACTCTGCCTCAGCCTCTCTGTCATCTCTGCTAAGCCCAATGCACCCTGGGAAATTAAATAACCCCATGTCTCAGTTTCTCCCATTGCCCCAATTAGCATATTTTCTGTACAATGGGCATGGTGTCTAGGATGTAAAAGGACAGTCACTTAGCTATATTTCCTCTATTAAAGGGACAGTTCACATAAAATAAAATAAAAATTCTTTCATTATTTACTCACCCTCATGTAATTCCAAAACTGTATGACATTATTTCACCCAACCCAGTCTCATAAGAATACATACATCTGGGTACTTTTAGCTGCACAGTTTTTACACACCTTACTGCACATTTCACATAGGTACATACTGCTGTGTTTTTATTATGATGCTCTATCTATCTATCTATCTATCTATCTATCTATCTATCTATCTATCTATCTATCTATCTATCTATCTATCTATCTATCATGATTGCACCAAAAATACGAATGTCAGAATCTTTTTTAGGGTGTCAGTTTGTTTTATTAGTATTTACTTTAAAATCTTTAGAACCAAACATTTTTCTTCACAAATACTTCCTACATAAATACACAGTTGCCAACCTGCAGACCACTAAATTACTGAATATGTAACCAGTTCCACTCAGCCTGCTCCAAATGGGGCGCAAACCAGCAAAGTTGGACACACTAAAAAGGAGGTCAATGACCGCAGCTCCTGTTAAGGCCAGGGGAGTGAGGTTTACCTGGCCAGCTATCACATACCAGCATTTTACAGTGAAACTACATACTCAGTTCCTTGTAAGTCACCTCCACATGCATACTTTTAAGGTATCACTGGTGCACTGCTGGAACTAATGCACTGCAACAATATCGATGAAATAATAAATCCAAGATGGCCGACAAAGTGATTTTTTTATTATTTGAATTAAAAATAAATTCATACGGAAATATATTATTGAATACAGTTTAAAAACTAAACAATTGTTATGCATATTATTTATGTATAGTAGAAGAGTATTATTACGAGAATTTGTAATTCGCTACCTGATCACATGACGAAAACACACCTGTGGTTACTTTTTCACAAGACGCGAAATACGTACCAATGAGCACATATGATTGCAATTTCCAACAGAAATGAACACTAGAGGTGGTAAAAAAGCGAGCACTTGTAATTGTTTTCGTGCACAGTTATGATTACAGCTCCATATGTTTTGTTTTCCAGGTGTAATAAGTTAGCTTAGCTGGCACTGAATTGAACTTAGGACACGAATCCTTGGATACGAATCCCGTAAAAAAACATGACTTACAATGAAAAATCTGAAAGCTGAGATTGTGAAAAAAAAAAAAGAAGCTAAAACGGCATGCTTGCGATTGCGTTTTTACGTCACATTCACTTTTGCTCAAACTATCGGGTTTAGGTTTAGGTGTAGCGCAGATGGTAGGCCTACGTTATTTTAAAACACGACAGAGAATTAGGGCTATAGCACCACTCAAGGGACATTTCGAGTCAGAACTGTGGTACGTTCATCTGTTCCTTGGAACATTCTTTGGACATTTCACATTAAACATGTCACAAAACGTACATGGTGGTACGTATTACACATTTTGCAAACAAGTTCCCACAGGTATGTTTTCATCATGAGATCAGGTTGCTAATTCTAATTTGTGAAATCAGTTGAATTATTTGGTCCATAACAACCAATTAAGCACATAAAAATCTACAAGGCAGATAATTTGAATATATACACTTAGAATTATAAAACAATTAATTTAAAAACATCAAGTTTATTGAATATTCAGCATCTGAATGTAGAACAGTGAAAGGTGATTTTGTTAGCTTAGCCTAACAAAAAGAAATTAGACAGACTGTATGAGCACTTTCTGTAGTGCCAAACAGAAAAAATAGAGAGAGAACTGACTATTAAACACATGGGGAATGCGTAATAGACTAAGGTGGAAATTATTATGGTTTAACAAGGGGACTTAACAGAGCAGACTTATTCTTTCACACATCCTGTATGCAATCCACATGACATATGTCCACACACACACACACACACACACACACACACACACACACTCACGGGCAGTTAGAGGCGGTAGCAGGCAGGCATTTAGACAGCATGGTATAAGAGCTCAGTTGGACTGCCACACTCAGTCCAAACCAAATGAGACCATGCTGCTTCAAACTAGCCCAGCAGTCTCCAAGGACTCCACACTGATTCTCCACAGCAGATCATTAAAGTCTTGTATTCTCCCATCCCTTCTCTCTTTCTCTTCACACTCCCTCACGCCTCCTCTCCCTCCCAACCATCTCGGTACTGAAAAAAAAGAAGTCTAAATAAAGTTAAAGTCTGAATAAACAAAGGATTTACTCCTATTTTCCCTGTCCTTTCTTCCGCTTCTACGGGCCACGGTTTCCCTGAGATGTATGTGGAATCTCATTGGCTCTTTCCAAGCTTGTTGCAGTGGTAGCTGGTTCTCAGTTTAATTGGAAACTTAAATACTTTGGGTAATGTGTGGCCCCTGGGAGCCCTTGCTGCCATATCCTTCACAGACACACATACACACAGAGAGAGAGAGCAGACAGGGTGTCTCTCTCCTTTGCACAGGACTTCCAAACCCTCAGCACCCCCCCCACCCCCTCAAACTACAGCTGTCCTCAACGACAGCCCCGGCCCTTCATTATCAAAATAGAAATTTGTGTCCTAAGTGCAGCAACGTTGCTAATGCTAAATATTCAACTCCCCCAGGAGCTAATTACGCCTGAGTACTGGCAACATGGATTCCATTTTTTCACCTCCAATAACAACTGTAAAAGCAATTTGAGCATTTTTCAATTAATTAAACACATAGTCTCCCAGTAACCTCTTGTCATTTTGCCCTCCAGGACCAAAGCTAATTTGTGTAAAATAAAATGAGAGAGCGTGAGAGAGAGAGAAAGCAGCGGATGGGTGTTTTTAGTCATTTTTGCCACTTAAGGAATTAAAGAAGCACACTGTTAATATTTCATAATGAGGACAGACGTGTCGCTTTCAAAGCAATCTGAAGCCGGGTTTCAACATGTAAAAAATGTTACTGAGTAAACTAGGTTGATCTAGTGGAACCACAATTTGATTCTTTTTAGTTGTCACAACAGAACAACTAGGAACACATAATATTTTGGCAACATATCGGTTATCAATTAGTTATTTTTTATGAAATGCAGCAATTTTTATAATAAATTATTGTGACCCTGGACCACAAAACCAGTCGTAAGTAACACGGGTATATTTGTAGCAATAGCCAAAAATACATTGTATGTACGTAAAATTATTGATTTTTCTTTTATGACAAAAATGATATTGTTCTATGAAGATATTTTGTAAATTTCCTACCATAAATATATCAAAATTTAATTTCTGACTAGTAATTTGCATTGCCAAGAATTTGATCAGATTCCAGATTTTTAAATAGTTGTAATCTTGGCCAAATATTGTAATATCCTAATAATCATATTTATTCCGCTTTCAGATGATGTATAAATCTCAATTTTAAAATCTTGACCCTTGTTTTGTGGTCCAGGGTCACAGTTATCCAAGCACAACATTATTATTTCGGTTATCAATAGCTGATATTAAAATTCCCTTAAAATAAAAAAAAAAAAATAAATAAAAACTTTTTTTTTTTTTTTTTTTTTATGGATTGTTGCAATTTTTATTACAAATTAAATATCCACGCACAACATTATGATTCAGTTATCAATAACTGATTCTTATTAGTTAAGTTCCCATTCAATCAAAAACAAGAGTTATTTTTTATTTATTATTATTTTATTTTTAATTAAATGCTCCAATTTTTATTATAAATTACTTACATGCACAACATTATTATGAATATTTGATATTAAAGCTCCCATGAAATCAAATGTACAATTCTTATTTTTTTATGGAATGTTGCCATTTTTATTATCAATTACTTAACCATCACAACATTATTATATTTTTTATTACGTGCCATTGTAATATTTAATAAACATATAAATATGCAATTAAATATGCAATTTTCATACTGTAAATTATAATGTTGTGCGGTGTAAATTTCTATGTAGCATTTGTAATATTTGTAATATTTTATTTGTTGTAAGATAAAATAATTATTGATTTACTGATTTTGGCTATAATTTTTATACACATCCCTAAAATCAACCCTCAATGCGTTGACTTTTGAAAAATGTACAATGCCATACATGAATCTGATGTTCTGCCTTTTTTTTTTTTGCCAAAGAATAATAATGTGTGAAGAGAATATGTGTGGGTGCATGCATCATATCTAATATTTTCTGTCACAGCTGATGAGCGATGCACATGAAAACTGCATTCACCTAGACACTGATACACACACACATCCAGAATCCTGCCAAACATTCTCATTATAGTCTCTTAGAGGCTTCTGTCAGTGAGTCAGATCAGAGAGAGTGCGTGAAATCTCGCTAATGGGCATTACAGCATTATGGGCTTTCCCTCGTCCTCTCTCTAGTTCTGTCTCCCCCACACTCCCTCTCTCTCTCTCCATCAGGACCTGTGCAAAATAAAGAAAAACACACACAAAAGGAACACACACAGAAGAAGACGGGCATTCTGTGAATATTTACAACAGGAAATTCGGCCTATGAAAACACAAGATGTTTCATGTGGAAAGCCATCCCTCCCAACCACCTCAATCTTTCTCTCTCTCCCTCTGTGCTCTCTTGCTCGCAGCACCAGTCAGACTCAGAGCGATGACTCCCGGTGCTGTCTAGCTTCACTTTCAAAGCACTGTTTAAATGGGCTCCCTCAAGGACGGAAGCGCAGCCTTCACCTCTGCGCACCTCTACTGTCTCCCGCATGGACGGCCCTCTTAACTTTCCCTCCTTCCCCCTCACTCAAAATATTCAGACGCCGGCTCTGCTTTTCAACAGATCCTCCCAGCGTTGGCAAATATAGGTGCGGGGTGAGTGTGCCGTGTTAAGCTATGAGAACCGAGGCTTCCGCTACAGTCATTACACGGTGGGCTGCTCACACACTGATGTTGTCTGAAGAGCATCTCATCTGCATAGGGACACACTTCATGGGTTACACTCACTGCACACACATTGCTCTTTTGCCTTCATTAACAGGCTACAGGGAAACAAATATGTCTGAGACGACGAGCAATGTTTTGATAGTGGGTTGCTGTGCTTAATTATCATAATATGAAAAAAAATTGCAGTACTCATTGAAATGAAAAAAAAACTTTTATTATATATTCAGTGTAACTTTTCATTAAGTATTCAGCTATTATTCATAATGTAAAAATCTCAATAAATAAAAAAAGACACTTCATGAATAAATAAGCTTTCCATTGATGTATGGTTTGTTAGGATAGGATAATATATAGCCGAGATACGCCTATTTAAATATCTAGAATCTGAGGGTGCAAAAAAAAAAAATCTAAATATTGAGAAAATCGTCTTTAAAGTTGTCCAAATGGAGTTCTTAGCAATGCATATTACTAATCAAAAATTAAGTTTTGATATATTTACAGTAGAACATTTACTAAGTATCTTCATGAACATGGTCTTTACTTAATATTCTAATGATTTTTGGCATAAAAGAAAAATCGATCATTTTGACCCATACAATGTATAACAAAGGAACTACTCAGGCGACATCTTCCTGCTTTTATGGTCATGGAGAAAGTCATAGAACGTGAGCACAGGTGAGACAAGTGGCTCTTTGATCTCACTGCTATATTTTTATTGCAAGGGTGGAACCACATTTCTCTGGGTTACAGATGCTTATGGGAAATGAAAGGTGAGCACACCCGCAGATACCAGTGTGTCACACTAAAATGCATCCTCCCTGAGGGAGAAGAAAGGCAAGGAAGAGGGTTATGCAAACAGATCATCAGCAAATAATGCCTGGGCCCCAAGCAACAAAAGTCAAATGCTTAAATGCTACAATGGGAAATAGATGCACACACACACAATGGAGAAATGCCTCAGAGGCATATGGACAGCTACCTAAAGCAAAACGCACTCAAACGGCCAACCAGGTGTGGGGAAACAGATTCTAGGAAACGTCTATGGAGAATTTCAGACACAAAAAATGTACTTCTTCTCTAACAGTATTTGGAATCATTTAAAGGCATAGTTGACCCAAAAATTAAAATTCTGTAATTATTTTCTTACCTTCATGTCGTTCCAAACCTGTGAGACCTTCTTCGTTCATCTTCAGAACACAAATTAAGATATTTTTAATGAAATTTGAGAGCAGTTTTGACCCTGCATAGACACCAATGCAACTTGAATATTCAAGGCCCAGAAAGGTAGTAAGGACATTGTTAAAATAGTCCATGTGACAGCAGTGGTTCAACCTTAAATTTACGAAGCTACGCGAATACTTTTTGTGTGCAAAGATATACAAAATAATGACTTTATTCAAAATTAACCACTTATATCACATGGACTATTTTATTGATGTCCTTACTACGTTTCTGGGACTTGAACGTGGTAGTTGCGTTGCTGTCTACTGAAACTCAGAAATCTCTCGAACTTCATTAAAAACATCTAAATTTGTGTCCGGAAGATGAGCAAAGGTCTTGCAGGTTTAAAACGACATGAGGGTGAGTAATTAATGACATAATTTCATTTTTAGGTGAACTATCCCTTTAACATGGCGTATATTTCTTTATGATTTCTGTCTATTTATTATTCAAGGAAAATGGCATTAATCAATCATAAAACTACAGTATATTTCTAAAGTACTGTGACTGACTGGCACTCTCCTGCACTTCCTAGATGTATTATGAGAGGCCATATCATGTACTATTGCAGCATAACAAAACAGCTAATTTGGATCCAGCAGCTCAGTGATATCGTCCTAATGAGGAGCAAATGGGGAATGAGGCCTCGCTCGCATTGTTGTTGCCACAGATTACACCTGACACCCAAAACGCAGAGGCTTGATCGGGTAGCTGTTTGAACGTATCAAAGGCAGTGGAGAGAAACCCAACACTTCTGCTGCGAAAAAGCGTCGGGGAGAAAATGTGAGAGGGCAAGTACGGTATGCAGAGAAGCAGGCAGAGAAAGCCATCTACATTTCAAATGCAGAGGATGTTTTCCGTTGGATGTTTATGAAACATGGCTGCTGGGATTGAGCAACTGTAAGAGGATATGGCATCAAAGAGCTGCTCAGAGAAAACAAAACAACAACACGCCGCTGCTCACGAAAGAGGAGAGTAGAACACAACTCCTCCTAAGAATTATGCAGCAGCTTCAGCTGATTACCTGCAACCGGGGGTCTCTAAATGACTCGCTCGAACCTCAGGCCAGGACACAGACTGTCTGGATGGAGAGTGGGCGTGGCACAACACTGACCAATGGGATGACAAGAGGGTTTTGAATAAAAAGGGAACGATCTGTGGATGGAAGAGTGTGATGATAGCAAAACAAGGATGGTATTGCAGTGACAATAAAATAATCTGGGACTATATGTAATAACACTCCAGGTAAACATCCTTGAAATCTTCTTTATTATTAATTTTAGCTTATATCTTACCATGCCAGCATTATTAAACAAGCCAAAGAGTGTTTGAAAGAAGAAAAGTTTTTAATTACATTTACTGTAATCCTCTGGAGGTCATGTTAGCATACCCGGTGTACACTGACAACTGCAGTCAGAAATAAAACAACTGTGGCCGCTTGTTTTCTCACACCAATTAAAGGGCATTTTGACAGATCAGGGACTGCTAAGATTTTAAGTCTCAGTGAGGCTTTTAATGTAGACTGTGCCTTGTAAAGAAACTTTGTTCTACAGCAGTTTATCAACTGTCTATAAAATGACCTACATTTAGGTAGATGTAGATTTTGGTGGGACAAGAATTCTAAACCAGCATCCAAACAAAGTTCCTTTATTTATATTTGCTTTGAACACAAAGCATTGCTCTTGTGGCTGGAAAGCTGCTTTTCTAATACTACTGACTGCGTGCGCAGTTTAGCCAGTTTTCGAATTCAGAAATAAAAACCTTAACATCAATAAATCACAACATTATTTCTATCTTAAATGACAAGTGTCTATGAAAAGGCAGCATATAAATTAAACAATTAATATTATTATTGTTGTTTGCTTCTACTCACACTTTATCATCATATGTAATCGCACACAAAGCTAAAAAAATCTGCCTAAAAATTATGAGGTAACACTTCAAAATAAGGTGTCATTTGTTAACATTAATGTATTAATGTAGTCGTACACGGTTTGTTCATGTTCGCAGTGCATTAACTAATGTTAACACAACTTGTGATTTTAATAATGTATTAGTAAATGCTGAAATTAACATTAACTAAGATTAATAAATGCTGTAAAAGTATTGTTCATTCTTAGTTCATGTTAACTAATATAATTAACTAATGTTAACTCATGAACCTTATTGTAAAGTGTTAGGAATTATGCTGAATACACCAGTGATTTCAGTTCTGATTCAGTGGCTTTAATACCAGTAATAAATTTAAACAGCTGGTATGCAACTTTTTTTTTATACATAATGTAAAAATTTTACTAAAATGTGCACCCATGATACCTAAAGGCTCTTTCATACACAAAATGTGGTACGCATCAGAAATACATATTGTCAGTTTTTAGTAACAATGTTTACCTGCAACTAATGGATTGTAGCAGTCTTTAAACGTATGGTGTCTGATTTAATATTAGCAGACAGCAAATGAGCCTTACAAGACACAGGCATCTGCAGTATTACAGAGTGCATTGTATCGCTGTGTGCCTTAGTGCTGATAAGAGATGCGTCTGCAAAACCCTGAAAAAGCTTGTTTTCCCAACACTCAATCCTCATTAGGCTCAATCAATACTCCTTTAGTCCTTCAGCTTACTGACTCATTTCAAAATAACATTACAGGTCATTTGTCTCATCGTTGACTAGGCTGCATTACGGTGCTTTCTTGCTCTCAGAGCACAGAATGACACAAGGAGGAGAGAGAATGTCGGATACCGAGATTTCTACGTTGTGGATACAACTTTAAATATTTTTTTGGTGAGAAGTCATTGCAAAATCAATGTCTGCTTCCTACAAACCATTTCAACCAAATCAATCATAATCTAGCCGGCTGGCAGGGGAGAGAGAGAGACAGGGGAGGGAGATGAGAGAGAGAGAGACAGAAAGAACGAGAGAGAAAAATGCACACAATCTTTGTCTGAAATCTCTCAATTCTAAATCCATTCTCATAAAAAGCTCATCATCACATCGCTTAGCCTGGCTAACGGCCTGTCAGTCACCAGGGGCCTCTGAGGAAGACTACCGGGAATATGGAGCCACAGCTGGGGGACCCGGGGACCCAGTCTATCTCTGCCATATGAACACTTTAAAATTGACTGGGGTGGTAAAGGCTATCATGATGAGAATCAGCAAGTCGATTAAATCTGCTAGAAGTCCCTCATGGTATTTTCACACCTGTTCCAGGGGGCAGAAAAAAATACCAGAGTAATCATGTTTAAAATAAATGAGCTCCTGCATCAACATTCGAGGTGGTTTCAATAAAAGGTTCTCCGCAAACCTATAGAGTACTGACAGATTTAGATTGCTCTTTTAAAGGATCAGCGTTGCCCCTTTTGATCTTGTGCCCTACTTACATAGATATTTGGATCATGGTTAGAAGTGCTCCATCACAAGCAGCATTGTTATGAGCGAATGCATAGCTGTGCGTGCGGTCACTCACACAATCGAATGCCCACACTAACAATGTTGTGTGGAAAAGAACTGATATGAATATTTATAATTTCCTTGGGTTATACGTGTATTTTATTCATTAAAACAAAAATTAAATGCATACTTTTCATGTTGTCATAACATTGACTGTAGTTCACTTTGATATTTTCTTTCACAGTATTACTATTAATCTGTAGAAGACTTCTACACTCTCTGCATTCAACAGACATGTAAATTTGATAAAAATATAATTATTTCAAAGCATCCAAAATGGCTAAAATAAATTAATAAAGTCATGGTGAATAAAACTGTTTTCACTTTCAAAGTTGAAAGGATTCTATGTGTAAAGTGTATCACACTATATATTTTGTAATACAGAATATAAATAGCAATATAAATATTATTTAAATATAACTGTTTATTTTGCTGTTTAATGCTACTACTACTACTACTACTACTACTACTACTACTACTACTACTATTATTATTATTATTATTATTATTATTATTATTATTATTATGTGGCTTTGCTGCTTAGGGAATAGGGTTTACTTGTGCACATGTGTTTAATCATTTCATAAAAATGGCAAGGTCAAAAATAAATCACATCCATTATTCGCTACGGATCTCCCCAAAGCATTAGCGGCGGACTGTTTAGAATTTCAATTGGCTTCCAAGTGGCAAAACCCCTTAGCTAATACATCAAAGAATATTTGGCGTCAACTAATCGGTTTAGGGCAGATTTGGAGTGGCTAAAATCCGTTTGAGGGGGACAGAGAGAGAGGTGCACGTTACCGGCTGCCCACTGCCGTCGGGAGAGACACGCCTAACCTTGTGCCTCGAGGAAACCTGTCATGCACTTCACGTTAACTAACTTTGTTTAACCAGCCCATTCTACGCGCGAACGCGAGAAGCAATTAGTCTGCTACAATAGATAATGCTTTCTAATAATAGTTTCTAAATCCAAATTAAATTACGTCGTTTCCCCCAGGCATTTTGGTGGAAAAGCACCGCTTGAAATACCTCCCCCTACTTTTTTTTTTTTTTTTTTTTTTGATCGTCCTTGTTATATTTCGTTTGACATATTGCATTATTGTGCAAAGATTCAGACTTGTGCATATCTACACGCCTAGTCATATTACAAACACGCTTAATTGGAAACATAAGCGTTCGTTATAAAACAAGCAAAATAGAATAACTTATACATCACTGAGCGCACATATCCTAACATAAGCCTACACCTCCCCTTGCCGTCCAGTCTGGGAGTTCACGGGAGCATTTCTGGAAAATAAGCACGAACTATTGCGATATAAGACCTCTTTGCTAAAACGTCATGTCCAAAAGTGCTGTTGTTTAAGTATTCGTCCACTTACCTACTGCTTTGATGAGGCTATTATATAAAGAATGTCATTTAAGTTAAATGAGCAGTTTCCTACCTTTTTGCCAGCGCGTGTAGAGTGTGACTAGTCCCTGCTGCATTTCTCTTTCCATGCTTTCTTTCATTCACCCCTCCACTATCGCTAAACAGACTGCTTATCGAATCCTATTGGCGAAGAGGAACTCATTACTGCCGATAATACTCTATCAATGAATATTGACGTCATTTAAATGCTACTCCTGGGTATCCTTGGAAACCGATACGCTATTTAAAGGTGACTGTGCAATGGCCACTTCCAACTGTGCCTCAGCAAACAAAACAAAAACAACAGGAAACATAAATATCAAGTGGGGTATTAAATGAGGTTAAGGATTTTATATTTTCTGTTATAAGGACTCAAAATGCAAAAATATACTGAAAACGTGTATGGCGTTTTTTTTTAGTTTACACATTAATAGATATTACAAGAATAACACTCATAACATATTGCCATTCTCGTGTGCTCCTCAGCTGAATTTCATTTATTTATATACACTCACGGGTGGTGCAGATATAATAAAAACGCTTTACTATCACAGCCGACACCGCGGTAATTTCGTATGTCTACAGTTTGTTTTGCTTTGAACTTAGCATTGGTCCACTGAGTTTGAGCGTCATCATTCTTCACTCTTGAGAGTGCAGTAACACGTGACCTCATGAACACACTCTGTAGCAGCGCCTACAGCGATCCCTTTCGGCTCAGAGAGTCTTTAACAAGTGAGCCAGTCCACTGACTCCTGCGTGAAGATTCTCAGCCACCACTTTTTGTTTGTTTAGTTTTTGCTTATGAATTATCAACACTGGATGTATTTATCAGTTCACCTGCCGTTTGTAAATATGTGTAAATGGAACTTGGTAGATTAGGAGAATTTGTATTAATGTGCCATCAAATTATGAAATGTAATCATAATCAATATATTTACATGTAGCTTCTTTTTATTAGGCTTTTGAGTTATGTTGATTATTTATTTATTGTTGTGATGTGTACAGTAAATAAAAATAAAACCAGTTTTATGTTAATGCATTTTTGATATACCGATCTAAATTAAATATTTATGATATTGTTATTTGTTTGTGTAGCTGGACGCACACAATATAGTCTGCGCGCAAATAGAATAAAATATATTCTCCGCCGCAGAGGAATATATCTGTTTGAATCAAAGGGGCTTAGAGCCCCTGGTCGTGATGGATTTGCCGTGGTTCATATGGTCTTAATCTGTCTGCGCTTGGGGCTTTGGTGTAAAGGAGAAGAAGATCTGGTTTGTTCCGGGATCTAAGGCGAAAACTGTCCAGCGGACAAATCAGTTAACACCTGTCAAAAGTTACTTCTTCACTTTCTTACCGCTGAGACTTGATCTAAGCGCGCATACAGTCATTTTCGGATCTTTGTTTCAGTAAAATAGTTTTGCAAAAACTATTGTGTAAAAATTTTTTTTAAACTATGCAATAAAATATAGACTACTTCCACATTATCCATGATCATTTGCAAACGCATGGCGGCTTAAAAAGCGACACCAAAACATCCGTGTTCAGCTGACTTAAAGCACGATGGATCAGTCTGTCGCGCATTCTGAAAGAAAAATATTTGTTTCTACAAGCTTAAAATGAGCGACGAGAACACGCAAAATAAAGGAGAATGAAGAACTGCAAACAATACTTGAAGCGTCTCCTGTCGTATTTGGCAAGCCGTCCCCAAGAAGATAACAGTCCATTTGTTATTAATCATGTGTGAAAACGAAGGCTTCGTGTATTTAGAAAATGAAGAAAAGTTGATGTACTGGCTCGCATGAGACCGCCATCCAAAGGCTGAAGCTGCTCAGTCTAAGGCATTGAGGCTTGTTAGAGACAAAAATAGGGGGATAGCGGGGGAGATTGTTAGTGAGTGCCAGGGTACGACTGTAGAGTGTGTGTGTGTGTGTGTGTGTGTGTGTGTGTGTGTGTGTGTGTGTGTGAGAGAGAGAGAGAGAGAGAGAGAGAGAGAGAGAGAGAGAGAGAGAGAATCGATTCAGGCTGGGCTGCTGTAACCCAGCTCCAGCTTGCCTTTCCTTCGATGACTACACCCCGAGAGGAGGAGCGAGAGGCTCATAGTAGGCGTCAGAATCCTCAATTTCCAACTTAGCATCCTGGCAGGACACTCTCCGAAGCAAAGCCCCATCCGAGAGCAAAAAACTTGTCCCGCGCGCTCGGCATGAGAGTCACAGCGCGCGCAGAGGGTGAGAGAGCGCCTCGAAAATCCGCGTGTGAGTCTGACAACGACTGATTAACGAGTGTGAAGTCTATGCATTCGTCGTTCTCTTTAATTTCCATCACTGCTATCAACGTGAGGAGGACGGGACGGAGGTCTGTTAACGCGGAACTCTATGAGCGAGCGCAAAGAGCGCGTTTGAGTTTGAGGGAGAAGAACTCAAGTGAGAAGCTTATATTTGGATCTTCACCATGGCGTACCCTCAGGGCTACTTGTATCAGCCATCCGCCTCTTTGGCACTCTATTCGTGTCCTGCCTACAGTACAAGCGTGATATCGGGACCCCGGACAGAGGAGCTAGGGAGATCTTCCTCTGGCTCTGCTTTCGCTCCCTATGCCGGATCTACAGCGTTCACCAGCGCCTCGCCAGGCTACAATTCCCATCTCCCGTACAGTGCTGATGCGGCCGCCGCCACTTTTACTTCTTATGTGGTGAGTGCGCTATTCACGCTCTTATTTTTCTACTTTTAGAAGTTGCCGGATCGTTTTTTGAAGCTTTGTTTTAATGCATATTGTGTTGCAAGTCTGTGGCACACAGTAATCATTTGCGCAACATCTGCGGTTTTAACAATCAAATATGCATTCGCGGAATTTGGCTGGGTTTCATAACGCTTTAAATAATATATATATATATCGCAGACCAATTTATTAAAATAAACAAAATGTTCTCAAACAGACAGTACGAAAAAGGAGTTTAATAATTTTCTGTACACAGTAAATAAAGCAGTTCACTTCGACTTCAAATACAGATAGAACAACAAACAAACAAACATGATTTCGCGTATTTGATAAAATGAAAAAAAAAATATAACAATTATAACAAGTATAACAATTATTTTTGTTGTCATTTGTGGCAACACGATTTCCTCAGTTCTGTGGACAACAGGAGAGGATTACGATATCAAAAGGAATAAATTATCAGTTGTTCCCATTTGTCTTTAACCATGTATTTAGTCAAATAGGCTACTTAAAGGAAACATGTTCTACCGGCTATTTAAATGTGAACTGCTTGCACGTAGGCCAGCGCTAGTCGATGCATGTACAACACACTGTCAGATGACCTTACATAAAGCTGCAACTTTTAATTATCTGGCTAATCTGAAAATAGACATTGTCAAAAGTCAGTATATCTGTCGAATGGAGATTTATGATCGATTACAGAGAGGAGGGATTTGAGTTGGAAAGTTGTGAAATTGCATTTCACAATAATTCTTCCTGAGGGGAATGAGGCAACTGACACAATTTAAACGATAGAATACGTGGCCCCGCGGCCTTGCGCTTTACTGTTTTGATTAATTAGATTTAAAGTGTGTACATGTGGCATGCATGTGTGTGTGTGTGTGTGTGTGTGTGTGCGCTGGAGTGTGTTTGTTTATGGTGTGTTTGCATAAGTGATCTGTAACCGATCCTACATTGTGCGCAGGTGTCCATAAAGTGATATTTTGCTAATAAAACAATTGGTTTGGCTCCTTGCAGAGCTCCCCGTATGACCATACGACAGGCATGGCCGGTTCTATAGGGTATCATCCTTACGCAGCTCCCTTGGGCTCGTACCCTTATGGAGACCCAGCTTACCGCAAGAATGCTACCCGGGACGCCACAGCCACTTTGAAAGCTTGGCTTAACGAGCACCGGAAAAACCCGTACCCCACCAAAGGCGAGAAGATCATGCTGGCTATCATCACGAAAATGACCCTCACCCAAGTGTCCACCTGGTTCGCTAACGCCAGGAGGAGGCTAAAAAAGGAGAACAAAATGACCTGGACCCCACGGAACCGAAGCGAAGACGAGGAGGAGGACGAAAACATTGATCTCGAGAAAAACGACGACGACGAGCCAAACAAGCCCACGGACAAGGGAGACTCCACAGACACAGAGGCAGGTCTGTGGAAAAATCATCAATTTTTCATCGCAGTCGTTTCCACTCCGGGCGCAAAATTGATTGCTGGTTAATGGTGGTATATTATTTATAATGGGAGAATTGCTTTAAATAATAATCACCTTGAACTCCTCTAATTTGACTTCTTATGGACTGAGAATTGCTGGTGACGTATGGTGTTTTGCACTTCATTTATCTCGAGCTGCATAATAAGGGCACAGCTGGCGCACGGCATCTCATTTATAGCTATAATAACACCAGCCATATTTTATTATTATTGTTATTAACAATATAATAATAATAATAAATTTTAAATAACTTTTACATTGCACAGAAACAAATATAAAATAGTTTTTTTGAAACCGTAAAACTAGCCATACACAACGGTTAAAAATGTTCATGCAATATTTGTCTCTTTCTAAAAAATTATACATTACGTTATTGTCGACAAATTTTGCTTTATCAATTTTTTTTTCTGACTTTCAGATCATAAACTCATCAACCCAGGGGAGATACCATGCGACAGGTTTAAAGACGAGTCTCATGCTAAAGATCTTGATCCACCTTTGACAGACTCGGAATTAAAAGACACAGAGGAGCGGACGGATTTGCTCGCCGAGCAAGCAAAACCCACCACCTCATCTCCCTCCGTCCTACAGAGAGGGAATGATCTCATTACGCAAGAAAAGCCCTCAGAACCGGGCCACGCCGCGAGCACGGGGAACAGCAACGTAACGTCTGTTATTCATTCTCCCCCTTCGGCGCCCAAACCCAAACTCTGGTCTCTAGCCGAGATCGCCACGTCTTCGGACAGGTGCAAAGGGAGCAGTGAGGCTCCACAGGCCGCGGGGCTGGGTCAAAGCACAGTCATAGCCAGCGCTGCCTCGCCGACCCGGTCCTCCCCTCAGTGCCCTCTCCCTAATAACACTGTCCTTTCTCGGCCTATTTACTACACGTCCCCTTTTTACCCGGGCTACACGAACTATAGCACTTTCGGACACCTCCACAGCAGCCACGGCACCAACACCAGCTCCACAGCACATTTCAATGGATTAAGCCAGACTGTTTTAAACAGAGCCGAGGCTCTGGTAAGAGAGAGCAAAGTAAGAAGCCAAACACAGATAGATCTTTGTAAAGACTCACCTTATGAGCTAAAGAAAGGTATGTCAAACATTTAATACCGGATTCATCGCCAATCACACGGACATTTATTTATTATTTGTGGTTGCTTAAAGAAGAAGCAAAAGAAGATGCATTCTGATTTAAAAGAAAGAAAAAAAATCCGAGGACAATTATTTTCTGAGTAAATGCTTATCCTCAAAATCTTAGTTTCTGAATGGTTAATCAAGAGGATGTAACTTCTAAGAATTGTCTTAAACGCTGCAGCCGCCTGAGTCTATTTGTATTAAAGACTAATATGTATATTTAATGTAGCATTTTGTATTTAAAATGGACAATACACTATCTTTGAAGTAAATTATGGAAAAGAAAATGTGTGCAGCGATTGATTTGGGAATTTGCATGAATGTGAATGAGAATTTGATAGCTGCACAATTTAAAGCGATATTATTTATTTGCGGATAAACGGCATCATGACCGGACAAATAGGCTGTTATTGCTAAACGCGGAAATTTTAAAGCAGTGTGATAATACTTGGAATTGGCAGGAACGTACTGTTTCAGGATTTACTTCTAAAAAGACAAGCAAAGGCGGCATATTTTGAAACTCAGGCGGTTTGGGAAAAGCCATATGAAGTCGGGGCTTTATTTGTCGGTTGCTGTTAAGTTTTTACAGAAGTTTTTCCCGATAGCATTCGGTTGGGGCAATGCTCATCTCTCTTTTGCAAACAGAGAGATGCCTCGACGGATGAATATTGATATGACAACACCGGCAAAAGTGTCGAGCAGTCATTTAACCCAATTACATTCCAACCGCGTCGTGTTATATGCAAAGCAATCAGGTGGCGAACTCCAGTAATGAGTTCGATTTTATGCCAAATTTAGACCTCATTACTATTTCCTAGGCGTGGCAAAGTGGTTAGAGGCGCGCGGCGATGCGGAGTGGGTCTGGGAGCATACTGCTCTGTTATATCATTAAATGGTAGGATAGGCTTAATAGTGCTTTGGATTATAGACGCTGATGGCTTTCAAGAGTGTAGCCAAGGTGCCGTGACAAGCAAATGTCCCCCTGGCATGGCCTGTCCCTTAGTACTGTCCTGCACCTCTACCCTCACCGGCAGGTAGGTGTCACACTTGCTCTTAATTTCGAGGCCTGACTCTTTAGGAAACTGTGAGCGAACCTTTTTCAAGAAGCGCATCCAACCTGGTGTAATAGACAGCAACTGATTATAAATAAGGTTAAAAAAAAGTTTATGTGCTTCAGCATTTACAGAAACCAAGATACAAAAAAAAAAAAAATAAAATAAATAAATAAACACATGCAGAGATTGCAATTAGTTTTAAAAATAAAGATTTTAATTGTTTTAGTTATATCTTACATTTTAAGCAATTTCGGTAAACAAATTACAACACATCTATAACCGACTTTAGTCAACATTTAGCTAATTATACAATTCTTTCGAATACAATTATAATTAATAATTTATATAACAAACATTTTGTCATTCGTTATATGTACAAATCAGTTGTATAATTTAACATGGTACCATTAAATATAATTATGATTATAAAATGTTAATATCATTAACAATTGTCATTCAGTATCTAGCATGGGACACGGAAAATTACATTTTATTTTTTTAGCACATTCTCTACAAAGGATTAATATTTTAGCAGTTAATCTAAAATAAATTAAATAAATACTGCCTTGCCTTGAATTATAACCAGAAATTTATAATAATATGTAGTAGTAGTAATAACAATAATAATAATAATAATAATAATAGATGTGAGGACGGGAAGCGACTAGATTCAGTCGGAGGTCGTGTCATTAATCTCTATAGTTTACTTTGCGCACTCCAGTTGAAAAGTCCCCTGGGTTTCATTTAATTCCCCTGGCTCTAATGTCCTTCCCCGGCAGCAGAGCGGGTGAGGGGGGCAGCTATATTTAATCTCTCGGAGTGGGATGGAGCTGCCGCTGCACCACATCAGCCGGCTAAATAGCATAATTATGTTTTTCTTTGCTGATCCCTCTAGGAGTTGAAGCATTCGATGCAATGCCCCGTGTGTGCATAAGCCCCTTTCAGAAGTTTAAAAAGCAGCAATTTATATTCTCGAAGACAGATGGTTATATTTTCCCTCCCGAATTAATCTTATAAACATTAATTCGCCTGAATTGTTACATTTTGTAGAAAATATCATCTCTTCTAATGCTGATATGCCAGGCTTAAATATTGAAATATCGATAATAATTTGCGATCTCATTTTACGCATGATGAAAATCAATTGGATATTTCAACTGGAAGACGGGGATTGTGTAAAAGCTTATTTTTACGCATATAGACACAATAGGGTAAGTCTTTTGAACACACTGAATATGCCTAATGTACTCTGTAAAGGTCGAGCATGTGAACTTCAACTAGAATTTGCTTTGAGTGGCTATAATGCAAAAAATAAAATTAACTTCAAGAAATTTTCAAAGCCCAAACACGTAACCTAAATCAGTGATAGTCTATATTAATTTGCTGTGTTGGGATAGTATATTATTATAACGAACGACACATGGGATATTGTTATTCGCTCTATTGTCGTTAACAGTTTTAGTCTGCACCCTACATATTCAGTTTGCGCATAACCTATGTACATTTTAAATACAGGCATCAATTATCTCCAGCGTGACACAATGTATTAATCCAGTAAGCTTTCAGATTCGGGTCGGCCGGTCCGTGCTTTTGTGAGAATGAATAACCGCACGAACTCCGCAATGATCCCACACGACTTTGTTCAACTTTTTTCCCGCGTCTGTCTCTCTCTCTCTTCCAGTTGAATGGGTCTCAGTCTCATTGTTCGGAAGAGATCCACAGTCACTGTGTGTGCATGTCAAGTGAGAGCAAGACAGTTCCCACGTGTAAAAAAAGAGAGACTGAGACGAATCTAACTGATAGGCTAAATAAAGAAAGTATATGCTGAAATAAGATTTTAAAATGTAAATTCGCTGTTCTGCGAAGAAACTTTACCGCAGCTCTACAATAAGTAAAAGGAAAAGAGTAGGATAGCCTACAAAAGAGCCGAGTGACCAGAAACGACTTCATCCACGATTTCCATATATTAGGAGGGGCTGCGATGTAAACTAAAAATTTAAATTAGCCTATTATTATTATTATTATTATTATTATTATTATTGTTATACATCTGGATTAATTTAAGTTTAGTTTCAGAACAATAGACTATATCGAACGAGGATAAGGGAAAACGAAATTCTAACGAAATCACTCATACGAAATTAAAATAGCGTTTACTGCAATAATTCCCGAGCTGTTAAAAAAATAGATTGGAAAGGCGAGTGTCGACAGGCCCCTTGCTAACAACTATTTGCCTTCGTTAGAAACGTGACATCAGCTTATTCACGCAGCAGGAAATAAATACATCTTATTTTCTGAGAAACTGGACCAACACAAGTCAATGAGAGAGAAGAGAGAGAATAAAGTGAGACAAAAACAAACCGGCTAACAAATGACTTTTGAGCACATTAAGATTAAATGGGAAATATAACGGGATTGAAAATAACATAAGAAAATTGTACTTACAAAAAAAAAAAAAAAAAAAAAAGTTCTAACATGCATTTTAGAAAGCCGCGTACTCTTCTTAGGCAAAATCCCCTTCCCTCTTTATTGGCTCAATTTCTAAACATTTCACAAATTGTTAGTAAATTTGTGTGGAAAAAATGCCGAACTGATCCTCTAAAATTCAGTGTATAGTAAATATCCTCTGGGTATATTTCCTAAACGTGTTTGCATACATCATTCAGCAATAGCATTTCCACGCTCTACAACCTCACAAAACCAAGCACCAAATTAACATTTTTATGAACAAGGTTCTGTTGCATCTCAGCTTAATACATCATGATAGATATGGGTTTAAAACAGAAAATGTGATCTTAAAACATTCACGCGTAAAATTACACCTGCCACGTAATCGAGCAGTGAGCGACTGGGCCTCTTCAGAAAAACAGGTAAAGTCTATGGCGTAATCAGAACCTGTTGATAAAAATAATCGCTAAATCACCGTTAAAATGTACCGGACCAAGTGTTCCAAAACGGATTTCTGCATAATATCGACAGTCCACCTGATAACAGCCAACGACTACTTGATCCCTCCACACTAACACGACTCCAGCTGAGTCGAATCAAATTCAGCTCGAATGTGTAAAAGGACACCCATTTATTTGACCTGCTTATAATATGCGCTGGGACATCTGTGCAAGGCAGCAAAGTAAGTGTGGCCAAATTCAGAACTGTTTTTCCCCCTCTCTGTCTCTCCTTGAAGTGAACAATATGTTGGTTGATTAGGGCTAGTTTGTTTAGAAACTAGACGAGAAAAACTGCTTGAGGGGACCTTGGTCGGACAAAAAAAAAAAAAAAAAAATGACCGCAAAAAATGTTTCGGAGTGACTAATTCTTTTCAAAACATCATCCTCACCCTCGATAAAGAAACTGAAGTGGAGTGGCCTCTTCAGTGCAGCATGCTGGGAATACCTCCTCCCTTTTATTTAATCATCCAATCCCACTGAGGAACCTCTTAATTAATTATGGGTGCTAAAAATTCACACCAGCTGTTTCTCTCGTACTCTCTCTTCACTCCGGGGCGAAGAGTGTGACGCGGCCGTGGGGCGTAATTTTCACAAATTAGCCCATTTTCTCCACCAAAATCGAGCTCCTGTCAGGGTTGTTCTGACGTATATCATTTCGCGGGCTCTAAAGGCGGGGGGGCGGGAAGGAGAAGTAAGGAGCGGCTTTTCGGCAAAGTCACGGCCCATTCGACACTTATAAATCGTTCGTGTTAAAGGAACATTTTAGATAGGCAGACGTACATTGTAAGTTGAGCCAGATGAAGTGACAGGCTGTGATTTACTGCTATTTACCCCCACTTTAGCCTAGACTTCACCCACTGTTTTCCTATTGCCCGCGTGCGGCTCTCTGGGGAGAGATTACACGTGTCATTTTCAGCTTTCTGATGTTTTAAGTGAAACCTCCTTTTTTAAGGTTAACGAAGAATAATAACCCGAGCGAGTTTTTGACAATTATTATGGAAAGAATAAATCAATAAAATAATTCGTTAATTCAGAAGAGACAGTAAAACAGTGTCTATACCCACATTTATATGTAAACTAAGTTTGAACCAATATCAAATTCAAGATAACTCCAAACTGATCTCTCATTTCTAATCTCCAGCTTTAGATCAGAGACTTGGTTTAACCTTTCTCTCACCTGTCCGACTAAACTATTACGTTACCAAATTAAAATAAAGACAGTATCACAAAAAAACAGAACATATTTAACGTGTATTCAATATTTAATGTGCATAATAACAGCAACATTCAAAAAGTATATCTGGACAATCCATTCATTTTCTGTGAAATGGCATTTGACAAAAAAAAAAAAAAAAGTGCATCAGTGCATCTGGCATATTCAGTTTAACAATAATTGTTTACTTAATATGTTTTCTCTGTTCACTATACCCTGTCACTACTATTAATGGTAAGCACATGGAATAGCCTATGAAATATCAGCCCCATCGAATGGCAAAGCCACACAAGGATGGAAACATTTCGTTTTAATGCAGATATAAACGCTTTTTTCACTGCAAGGAAAGAAAACAGGGACAGTTTTCAACACATTAGGCTCAAGTCCTAAGAGTCCCACCGCACCACTTTGCCTAGATAAGCGGCTAGTATTATTACATTCTTAATGGTTCAGATTAAGATTGATGAACTGTTTTCTTTTGGGCACTACACAGGGTCCACGAGAACGGGGGGAGAGGAGAGGGGGACGGAGGAAAGAGGGGATGAAGGGAGGTCTACAAGCTGCCTGTTTATTTACATTTGGCCTTTTTAAATGATCCCTTTCTTCTAGACATCTGTTCCACATTATGACACTGATATTTAGCCTAATGGCTGTTCTGATGCGCTGCTCTGTGAGATAGCAGGAGTAAGCGGCCATTATCTGCAGCCCACCTGGGGAAGAAAGCCAAGCTTGATGATGGAAGTTATGCAGGAGAATGAGGGGCAATCATCTTTTTTTCTTTCTTTCTTTTTTTTTGGGTGGAAGAGCTGACCAGTTTTTCACAGAGAATTTTCCCCCTCTCAGGCTGATGGATGCAAATGTAAGCTCTGTAATTGGATCAGTTCCCCAGATACAGATAAATGGCTGCTGCTTTACTGGGGTTATTTTGAGCTATGTGAAGACAGCAGTGTGTCTCTATGTGTGTGTGTGTGTTTGTGTGTGTGTTTAGGCAACATTAATGAGAAGGAGTTGAGACACGCTTTACTCAGTCACAACACTGTGCGCCTGGACCTACTGTACACATTCACACACTAAATGAGGAGGAGGCAGCACTGCCCTGTGACTGTTTTCTTTCAGGCACTTCACAGGGTGTTGAACTCCCACACACACCAATTAAGAGAAGGCACTTGCTGATGATGTACAACTAGCAATTAACAAATGTCAGGCCACACACAAAAAAAGGCATTAAAATCCCTCCAGCAAGCCCAAATACAGGTATTCCAAATTAATTCACAGAACAGATCATAAAAATACATTTTAATTAAATGATTCCTTAAAGGGACAGTTCCCTACAAAATTAAATTCTGTCATCGTTTACTCACCCTCGTTCAAAATCTATATAATCCATATAATGAAAGTTGGTGGGGTCCAAAAACAACAATGGACCCCCTTAACTTTATTAGAAAGTACTAAAAATCAAACAAAGGATGTTTGGAATAGATCTCATGACCAATTAGTACGTATTTTATGAGGTGGCAATTTCATACAACCTCATTTGTACAAATTCCTATGAATTTAGCCACAATTTTTCACACATCGTATGAATTTGTATGCCTAAGTTCATACGAATTAGCCACCTCGTGAAATACATATGAATTTGTAAGAAAAGTACATATACATAGAAAAATACATTTGTTTTTGTAAGAATTCTGTAAAGGGTTGGTCATTTGTACGAATTCCTATGAATTTTCCATCTTGTAAAATACATAGGATTTTTCACAAATTGTATTAATTTATACGAGTGAGTTCATAAAAATTAGCCACCTAGTAAAATAAACATGAATTGGTCGTTAGATAGCATTTTTGTACGATTTCTGTGAGAGGGATAGGCTTAGGGGTGGTCATTTGTACGAATTCCTATTAATTTGCCACCTCGTAAAATACGTACGATTTTTCACAAATCATTTGAATTTGTAAGAGTGAGTTCGTAAGGAATAGCCACCTCGTAAAATACGAACAAATTGATCGTGAGATAGCGTTTTTGTATGATTTCTGGGAGGGATTGTTTTAAGGGTGGTCATTCGTACACATTCCTATGAATTTACCACCTCGTAAAATAAAATAAAATTTTTCACAAATCGTAAGAGTGAGTTTGTTTGGATTAGCCACCTCGTAAAATACACACAAATTGGTCGCAAGATAGCGTTTTTGTAAGATTTCTGCGAGGGGTAGGTTTAGGGGTGGTCATTCATACAAAAAAATAAAAAATATGGTGGACATGTCAATGGCTTTCTGTCTTACTAACAACGGAGTATCTTTGTTCTTTTCCATTCGTTTACTAAACACCTTCTAAACCGAGTATTTTGGTTGCGTGCCAACTGAGAGAGTGTTGGCTAGCTCTCTGATTAGCAGTGTGCTTTACAGCCAAGCAGAATAGGTAATCTCATCAGCAAGGCTTTTTCAACTGATAAAACGCCAACTGTGGCCTTCCTTCAACCTCCCATGCTGGGGCTCGTCTGCACGCTGCCACCTCCCTCCAGACAGGACCCTGCCAAATACATTAATACCTGTTACACTGCAGCAAAGGGGGCAAGCCTCAGCCCAGGCTCAAATAATCGATTGACCTCATTTTCGATGAAGGCGCCACTTCCAGTCTGAGAAGTAATTCTCTGGCTGAGAATGCCAGAGCCATCTGGGCAAGATAGGTGTAGCGTGGCATGATTTCACCTGCCTGCCAAACACAGAGCAAAGGGGCCACAGTACAACATTGTGCTACAGAACACAGGAGAGATTTCAACACAAGCTCATTTCAGTCTGATTACCATTCAGGTGAGCCCTGGCAATGACGGTCACAAAACAAAAACAGTGCACTTAAGGCACTTTTTTTCAGGCTAACATGGATTGGATTCAGAGTCAATGTCAAATGCCTAGGTTTTGATAAAATAATTTACCTAAAAAATAAAATGGTCATGATTTTTTTTTTAAATGCTTCAATGTATTTTTTTTTTTCTCATCCATACAATGTCAGTCAATGGGGTCCCCTGCTGTTTTGGACCCCACTCAGTTTCACTGAATGAACAGTCTTCAGAATATCTTCTTTTATATTCCACAGAATAAAGGAAAGTCATAGGCTTGAAATGACATGTGGGTAAGTAAGCAACAAAAATGTCATTTTTGGCTAATCTATCCCTATGAAGAATAAAGAAAAAAGCTCTTTGCAAATAGCTATTACTGAACATTTCTGAATGTTTTTGTGTGTGTGAGCTGAAGTTGATGCTGTTGCTCACTCTTCAGATTTTGTCTGGATCTGATTTATTAGCTTGTCAGGGAAAGCATTGTTGGAGGAGGCAATCAAAAAGCACTTACCTAGCCCCAACTAAAATGAACACTTTTTCACTAGCTAATTTCTGCTACTCCCATGGAGGGGTTGGCAACTTGTTTGATGAGGCATAAAATGATGATAAATGAATTTATTGCTCCACTGATCATCAAACAGTGGTAGTATATACTTCTTTTCTGATAACACTTTGCATAGATCTGTCGTCATTCTTGGATAAGCAGTGGGACTAGTTTTTACCCCCCTTAACCTATCTGACCCCAGGTCAGCTTGCGTGGAACTGAGTCTGCGCCAGTGAAGAAGCAAGACAAAGGACAGTTTAATAGGAGGTTAAACTGGAAACAGGAGTGAACTCCTTGCTTTGAGGGACACATGCTCTCAACTTTCAGTCTCTGATCAGTGTGTGGGAAAAGACAGAAGTAATCAGATATCCACCCTTCTTTTTCTTGTTCTCTCTCTCTCTCTTCACCCACACTCTTTTTTTCTGCCAACCATCTCCCTAAAAATAAAAGAGCGCCCCAAAAAAGACAGGGAGGCAAAAGACACTACTAAACTGAAGTCAACAAAACCAACAAAACAAAAATCCAAAACCAACGAAAAAGGAAATAAAAGGAGGGTATTATAAGAAATGTTCCATTAGTCCATTCATTTAAGCAGCCATTCTGAATCCCAGCAATGATTAATGACCTTCGGGGGGTATGTAAGCGGTCGCCATGGGGTCAAAAGCATTTTTGCATATTAGGTAAATAATTCCTTCACCCTTCCTGTGCCCCACTTTATCAGCTCTTGCACAATTCAAAGACTGTGGTATACTATAATAATAATAATAATAATAATAATAATAATAATAATAATAATAGCAGTAGAAGCACAGCAGTATTAATTATTCTAAATTAAAAAATAATACAAATATATTTCATTAATAAAAAAATATGATTTATGTCTATTATTATTATTACTATTACTACTATACAAATTTTCTGAATTAAAATTTTCAAAAATTCAATATCAAAAAATCTAATCTGTTAACATTTGTCACAAATTACAGACTTCATGTGTAAAGCTTTTTGATACAGAAAAAAAAGTACTATATTCTCACTTACATACTTTCTTTCAGCCCAGAAAAGGCAAGAATGCACTGGCACATATTTCTCCCCACCGGTCCTCAGGCTCCCCGTTTTTTTTTGTCTCAATCTTTCCCTCCCTCTATTTCTACAAATAAAACTAATTAGATTGGTGCTTTAAATATGCCAATATACTCCGCATCAAACAGCAAAAGCAATTACAGAAGGAACATGTATGGACGGAATATATAACTACTGCATAAGTGTAAAATATGATACCAAATAAGCTCAACAATAAAAGAGACCCGAGACACAGGTGTCTACATGTGTGCTATTTTCCAACATCGGTGTCATCAATCTGTCAAACCGGCAACTACAATGTGATGGTTTTACTGAACAAAGGTGGTGGAAACAGCTTCTCTGTAAATCTCATCATTACAGACTGTTGCATGCAATGTTAAATGTTAGCACTTACAGCTTTTCAAATATGAATTTGCTCCAGAGTCTGGTCCTTTTATACTGACACTCGCTAAGGAGAAAGACGGGCAGAGGATTGTGATCACGTTAACCTCATTCGCAGTGATGGTGGATATAAAATGCATTTGTCAAGAATGAGAGAAAGTTAGGAAGAAGAAAGAGAAAACATTAAGACCTACTAAGCAGAGACTGATATTGCTTTCATTCTTTTACTTTTATTCACATACTGACAGAAACCTAATCAGGGGAATCCGAATAAGCAGACAATTCAAATAAATTGTTAATAAACATTCTAATCTGACTAAAGAAGGGTGGCTATTAAAGATTGAATCGTCAGACTGAGACACAGCATTAAAAATGATCTTTTTAAGCAAGCGTTTTGCTTGACAATCCATTTCAATTTTCCAAACAGTGAGAATGTGAGCAGTGTTATTTAATGCTGTGCGTCTCTTCAGAAGTAACTGTGCTAAAACTCACAACAACTTAATACAAAATAGCTCTCATACAAGGAACCAATTCTCTGCTGAAAAATTAGGATGTGAAATGTAAATTTGAAAATTTAAACAGCTAACTTTCAATTGACTTGAGTTTGACTGTAGTTGCTGCTGAAGATTTGCTGCTATAAATATTAAGCATAATGGCTATTCAATTCTTGCTTAATTTAGACAAGATTAAAACCCCAAACACACACACAATCCATTACTTCTTGAAATAATGACATCTCTCCCCCGTCCTTGACCTGTAGGCCCAAATGTAGCTCGTTCATTAGTGTTTCTGCCTGACATTAGTTTATACATCACAAGTATTGACACACACATATAAAAAAAACCCATAGATGTCATACGCTAAGAGGGCTGAGCCCTATGAAGATCTTCATCATAACACATGCGCACAAACCCTATCACTTGAACAGCTCAATACTGTGCAAGTTTTGGCTGATTTATGGGCCAGATTGTGGGGGTAAATCACTGAACATGTATTAGGCTGTGTAATATGCATATGGCGAGTCGGCCTTAGTTTGGGTGCGTAATTGCTTTGATGTGGGCTATTAAGGCTAAGAGCATATGATTTTAGTGTCTGCCCTATATTCTTAACAATGATTACGATGATCAATACATATGATTTGTATGTCGCTGGTCATCGATCGGAAACAGGAGTCGTTGCCCTTCCCTGAAGGAGCTTTGATAATGTCACCTACATTAGAGAAGGATATAGAGAAAGAGACAGAGGACAGGCCGTACACTCATTTTAACCCTTTGATGCAGAAGTTATACAATAAAAAAGGGAAAAAAAACTAGCATCTAGAAATATATTTAATCATTCCTAGCTTTGTTTTTTTAAGTGTTACACATCTGAAAACTATAGTGGAAATAACCATTACTGCAATAATGGAGGAGGCAAGGAAGGTAAAAAGTTAACCACTAAAAAGAGTAGCTGAACACAATGTTACAAAAATATATACTACTGTTTAAAAACATGAGATTCGTACTTGGATTCAATACATAGAATACTGATAACATTGTTAATGTAAAAATATAAATTATATATATATATATATATATATATATATATATAAAATGTGACTGGGATATGAATTTATATTTGATTTAAAAAACTTTTCAAAACTCATTTCAGAACACCACGGCACACCACTGCTATCATATCATATGTACAAAGTATATGATACTGCACTAAATTGTTTAATTAAAATATTTAATAAAAGTTGCATCATTATTATTATTTTCCTTTTTTGGCAGTGTTTATTTGCACTAAGTGTAAATAGGGATAGAGGTTATTTACATTAAGTGCAAATAGCAAAAGTGTTACAGCATATTGTCTTAGCGATATATGCTATTTACACTATTTACATTCTATTTATACTATGTCAAAATAACAGGATTTTCTGCTATTTACACTACTTATTGCAAATAGTGGCAATTATCTACACCTCACTATTGTAGTACATTGTAAAAAACTGTATGCAATAATAATGTATTAAGTGTAAATTATAGTTTGAATTCAAAGTATTAAATGGATGCCATCTTATTGGGACAATATATGGGACAATAGTACTTTATTTTCAATGTTTCAATTATCAAATAAAAATGTAATTTTTATTGAAAATAAATGTCTTTCTGATGTGATATGAGATTTGAAAAGGGAGAAAAAAAAGGCTGATTTGAACTAATCAAAAATAACTACGGTACACGCTTTACCATCTGCACTACTGGAGCTATTGTTAAACTCTCGTCTTTTGTAGTGTTTAGTAACCCAGTCACACATTGGTGGGCGGAGTTAGTGTAAATAGCCTCTGCAAACAAGACAGGCTATTTGCCTTTAGCATAATTAAGTATATATTTTTTTATATAATTAGTATAATAAAGCCATTTAGGCAAATGAACAAATATCCTTTAGTGCATGGTGTTAACTATAGCAGACAGACGTATTTTCAGTTATTAAAAAATAAAAAAAAACACAACAAACATATTAACTGGTTACTAAATTAACCAAAACATGCAGAATAATGAGGGTCAAGCATTAGAGTGCTAAAACCAAAAAAGTAGAATAGAAATAAGAATTTGCTATGTAAACAGCATTTAATGATTAATCTAACATTAAACCGATAAGGGTTTTGAAAGAAGCATAACAGGAAAAATATAAAACCTCACTTATGTTCAGACCTTGTGGGGTAAATCACTGAGGATATATTAGGGTGTGTAACATGCATACGGCGACTATAAATGTGTCCAAACATTTTTGTGGTCACTGCAACAAAAAATGGAATATGAATGACAATCCATGAAAGCATTTCAGCATATTTTCATATTTAGAAAAAAAAAGACAGTAGTCAGGTTTTTGCAGTTCATGTAAACACAGCCCGTGTTTACAAAGGCCACACACACTGGGATTGTCTGGGTGTCTGTCTCACATACTGTGAGACAGTTTGTTTTTTAATGCAGACAATGTTCAAATCTGTCTGACTCTTGGTGTCTCCCCAAGGGCATCCTTCAAGAAACAACATGTGCAGAGATGTGCATTCAAGAGCTTTTCCAATATCCTTGCAATCTCTCATGGTAACACTGCAATAAGATTGTTATATATATAAAATAAGGCACAGCATAAAAATAAAATATGCAATATTATTGTTAGTAATTTTTGTAATCATGGGAAATCACGCACTCCCACTCTCTCTCTCACACACACACACACACACACACACACAAAAAAGTTTGTTACATCAAAGCAGAAAAAGGCCGTATTGTTTTGGCTTTAAAACCATGTGCACCCTGATCTAAAAGACATTACAAACCAACTGTTAAGACTGTGAAGACCTTCTTTGTGTCGTTTTCTTAGGCTATGCTGCTTAAAGCATGATTAATAAGCTTGGCTGTCAGAATAATTAATATTCAATGAAGCCAGCATGGATGTCTGCAGGATGATGTGGCTTCAGAGGAGATAGGCCTGAACAGGGAAGCCCTCTGGAAAATTCCTTCACATCACACACTCCTTTCACATCTGCTGCATGTTTTGAGCGTTTCACTGAATGAGTTTTTGACAGACACAACAAGAATGACACCTCTATGTTCCCTCCCAATCCAACTCGACTCTTACACAGATGAAGAAGAGGATAAGAGTAAGTGGCATTTCTGAAGAAAAGGTGCAAACTACTTCAACTGTTTTGGAAATACAAGGCAATGATACGTGAGCCGTGTTCACAGATTATACTCACAACTTTGTTGGTTTTCATCAGTGCTATTTTAAAATGGTTACGGGGGAAAAAGAAGGCATTTGAATATGTTATTGTAGTTATATTAACATGGATTAACATTATGATATGTGCATCTCTCTCTTTCTCTCATTCTCTCTCTGGCAGTTTTATCAAAGTACCTATGTTTGACACGGCTGCTGGGGGACCTATTAGCAGGCAATGCTGTGTAATCAATAAAGAACACATCAGAGAAAGAGAAAGAGAGGGAGAGATTAGTTTCAGCTTACTAGCTTCATTAGTAAACTCACACTGAGGTCATGACCTGCTGGTTATTCCCATCACTCTTATGTTGCCTGGATCAGAGTTGCAGCCCTTTCAGAAATTCACTCTGCACTACTGGAAGAGACTCCTGCTGCTTCCCATCACTGTAAGGTGTGTAATAGAAGTTTGTTTACAATGCAGCTTTCTGGAAGTGTGGAAATGTTTTATTCTTTGCTATCAGCATGGATGGATTTACAATATTCTGGCACAACTGAATATCTGTTTGTACAGTTAAGCTCTTAAAAAGTTTAGTCAACATGAAATTTTAAGTACTACGTGAAAATGTGGATATTTGATTTGAGTAAACATAAAAGTTTAAGGCAGCGCAAACACCTTTTTGCAAGTTGAAACAATTAAAAAAACTTTCAACTTTTTTGTGTGTATTTGTGCAAATATATGTGTGTGTGAACTCATGCATAATGATTAGGGATGTAATTGATGGATATTTCCTGATTTGATTCTAAATTACAAGTTTTTGATTCAGTTAGATTCAAAATTTTGATTCGATTTCATTTATTTATAATTGCTACTCAAAACAAGCCCAAAACTAGCCCAATGGCGTTTTGAGGGGGGTCCCCCGTTAAAAATCGCGTTCTGGGCGATAAAATACACGTTTTTTTGTAAATTAGCATTTCAGGGGCTAAATATGACGTTATTGTGGTCGATTAAACCCATGGACATCAAAAACAACCCATGGCAACAGTGTTAAAGTAAATTCTTTAGGAAAACCACGGACTTGGCACCGAATTACTCACACTCATGTCATTCCAAACCCATAAGACCTTCGTTCATCTTCAAAACACAAATTACGATGATTTTGATTAAATGAGTTGTGGTACTGTCGTAAACGCACTAAATAAAGTTTTATTTTGGTTTTCTTTGCACACAAAAAGCATTCTATTAGCTTCATAACATTACGGTTGAACAACTGATGTCAAATGGATTATTTTATCGATGTGCTTAATACTTTTCAGGGCCTTGAATGTGGTAGTTGCGTTGCTGTCTATAGAGGGTCAGAAAGCTCACGGATTTAAAAAAAAAAAAATCGTTATTTGTGTTCTAAAGATAAACAAAGGTTTTACGGGTTTGGAACATCATGAGGGTGAGTAATTAATGACAGAATTTTCATTTTTGGGTGAACTATCCCTTTAAAGAATGAATCAAGCTGATTCAGACGATACCTTCCTGAGTTTTAGAGTCTTGAATGAACTGGCAGATAAGAGTAATTTGTTCATGAACCAGACTACGTTTCTAAATTAAATAGAGAATATTTGAACCCAGCCCTAATAATGACAGAAACATCAGAGAGTTTTCTTTACCGTTTTCTCAAGGCAACAATCTCGCTTTCATACACACACAGACTCTCACCTGTGTTTCGACTTGTCAACAGTCTCAAGTTCCACCCAGTCCTAACATTAAGCAGACTGATTTCTGTCTGCAGGGCGGGTCAAAGTTTGAGTGAATTCCACTGTCCCTGTGTTTATGTGTAAACTTTTCAAAAGCTGAAAACAAGGCAGAGACACCTCACACCACAGAAGCACTCTGCCATTACCAGCTCCGACACAAACCAGACAATTACAGCAGACTGATACAGTCTGAGCCGCTCTGGAGACATTGTCTGTGGTAAGGAGGTTTGCCATTGAGAACGGAGGGAGAAGGGGGGTGTGTAACCTTTTAAATTTGGGCAATTGTACGACACAACACTGGATACCCGGCTGGTGCCCACGGCTCCCTCCTTCCACTGTTAAATTCCAGCTTAAGGACCCTGCCAATCATTACAGTGAATGCGGTTCTCTCCAGGCTTGTGCTGGAAACACTGCATCTCTGTCAACCCCTACATTAACCCAAACACTATCGGCCTGCTGATCGTTTGCATGTTTGATTGCTGCTGGTTCTTATGTTGTTGGTGAAGGCATATATTAAAAAAAAAAGTTGGTGAACGGTATAATCAGACATTTGACCACAGTCTGGGAACACTACTTCAGGAAATTGCCACCAGTAATCAGAAGAGAGGACAGGCCTAACATAACGCCGATACCCAGCTGAATTACACATCGATATTATATGTAAAAAGAGTGTCTGTGTTTGTATTTGTGTGTGCGGTAACAATCCATCAACGATATTACCGTTTAGGCGGCACCATGGGAAAAGATTCCCAGGTATTGAGCTGCTGCCATTGGCCTAATCCTCAAAAATATCCTTTTACAACACATTGACTGCCTGTCAAATGGTGGCTTTCCATGTATATGTTCACCACGGAGTGAAAAGAAACCAAAGGACGATTTTTCAATTGGCGACCTCATTATCGCTGATTCCCCTGACTAGCCTCCACTGAGCGGGATAGAATACAAACACTTTCCTAGCATACATCGCAGTGAAATTGTACACGGCAGTGGTTCGTTCACACCCAAAGCCACGGTGACAGACACAGTACAAAGCCACAGCACTCATAGAATCCACCCAGTAAAAAATGCATGCAGTGTATGAAATATGCATACCATCCTATGTCACTGTCTGCCACCGCCGCACATGCGTGCCACGCTCGCATGGAGAAGCATCCATGTTCCTGCCCTCCTTCCCTCTATTTCCTGCCTTTAATGTGTGTTGACATAACAGAAACGGCTGTGGAAATAATTAAACAGAGGCTATTGTAAATCTATTCAGTCGGGACCTCACTACACCACTCATTTGCTTTACTCAAGCGACTAGCATGAGAATAGCAATAAAAAGCACTTGCAAAAAAGGGAGAGACACCGCACACCAAGCAATATTGTTTAAGAATTAAACGCCCCAAATATCTTCAGGAAATAGGAGTGTTTTGCTATGGATGCAGCCTAATCGCTTAAGTCATGGTGGTTTGAGGGGGAATGTTTTCATGTTTTAAGAGGCTTGGTTCCACTTTCCTCCACCAGAGAAATCATTCTGCACAGGAGCTTCTTTCTCTCTCTCACTTACTCTCTCTCCATGGATGCATGGAGGGGTATACAACCAAAATGCAGAGTTTTGTTTTAAGATACAGAGAATGTGAATCATATGAAATACATTTAAATCAGCATATTAATACATTTATAATAATAAAAATAATAAAACTACCATTCAAAGGTTTGAAAAAACATTTTTATTGTTTTTATTGGCTACAATTGAAATATTGATGAAATATTGTTACCCGTTTTCTATTTGAATATATTCAGAATGTAAATAAATAAATGTAATAAATGTAATTATGTACATATTATTCTTCATACAGTGGACTACCAGTAAAATTGACCGGCAACAAATTTAGAATCAAATACTGATTTGACACTTTGACCTGGCCATGTTTTTGCAAACCCTTCTATCAAAGTTATCTGACATTATTAAGATGAATTTGTTCTGAAACAGTTTTACTCTTGAGTTCTTGTCATATTTTATTAGCATTTTCTAAGCTGTAGAAAATACACTATGAAAATGTGAGAAATTTTGGCTGTAATTCATTTGTGATTATCAAGATGAATTTGTTCTGAAACAGTTTAACTAGTTATTGACATATGTATTACCATTTTCTAAACTATTGTGAAAAAACTGTGATAATGTGGGAATGTTGAAGGTTTCTGAATAAATTTTGGCTTGACTGTATATACACATACATACATATGGGATATATAGATGTACAATTAGATGTACATCCTTGCCAAATAAATGCACATATTTCTTTAAAAAAATAAATAAATAAAAAATTAAAATAAACAATGACCCTAAATTTGATTTACAGAAATCTTAAATTTAATTGAACAAATAAAGTGTATGCAAAAAGGGCACTGTAATCAGTTTAGCAAGTCTGGATATAGACCAATTTAGAGGTAGATGTCACAGTTACGTCACTTACAGCTGCGCACAAATAGTGGTTGCAGAAAAACACTGGTACCAAGTGGAAGTAAACGGGTAAAATGCATGGAATAAGATTTTTTTTGTTTTTTTCAAAATATGTCAAAATCGGAATGCAAATCATTTTTATAGAATACTGTTGTCAAAGGCACCATTTAAAGCTAAAGGCAGACATTTAAATGGACATACTATGTATGAAAACTGCTATGATTACTCCACTTTTAAAGCATAAATTTCATTTTAACAATAGATCTACATAATATTCACATATGCTGTTCTTAGGGGACATATTGTATTAGCCCTACAGTTACACCATGAAATATTATTTAAACCTATTACTGTTAACATTTTTACATAACATGTATTTAGTTTATCTTACAACTCTCAAAAATAGTGACTTTTTTGCCACCAGACAGACTTCGCCCTGGTTCTGTAAGACTATACCACTATCTTAACACTAGTTTCATGAATAACAGTGCTTTTTGATGGGTGAGAAGCTCTTGTATTAAGCGGAGAACATTTTGAAAATGCATCTAATCAATATCATCTATAACCTTTTTTAAATATAACTATTTGGTACTGTATCTGTGTAATTCTCTAGCCGTAAAGGCTATATCTCCTGGGTTTTCTGCAATCATGATGCGCACACATCCCGAATGTTTACAAACCGATAATTGGTCTATAGGTTCAGCCAATAGCATTCATTTGGGATGGAACTACCTGAAGCTGGCAGGAGTGAAACTACTGGCACAAAAAAAACCAAACAAACAAAATAAAAAAACTATATTATTTATGGAGCAGGTGAACACACAGATCCCAACTATGGTCTGATTAGCATTTATACATGCTGGACAAAGCAGAGCTGCAATCACATTATCTAGGTCTCTAAGTTGGACTTCAGAAAGAAAAAAATGGCGGTACAATTTAAATTGTACTAAAGCATTTCAAAAGGAAAAAGAAATCTTTTAGTCTGAAAGAAACTGAATATTTTAGGCGCATGTAAACATTTATGTGATGTTCAGACGAAAAGACCTTCTTTTGTACACAAAGGAGAGTGCTGTTATATAACAGGAATTGACGGGCTATCAGTGACTCAGAGAGATGAAAGGTGGATCAGTTAGTATCAGTTACTGAGGCAGTCAAAGTTTAGCCTCGCAGCTAGAGGCAACACCATAATCCCCCTTAAACCTCTCCTCTACTGTACTCACAATAGCTCTCAAGTGTGTGTGCGATGGGAGTCTTAGACTTGCCCACCACCCTGTGGCCATATGGGTCTGCTGCCCTGCCTCTCAGGTATCTGCTTCAAGTGTGTGTTACCTGAAGGACAGGTGTGTGTTACAGAGCAGCGTGGCAACAGGTGGCACTAGCGAAGTGTCTGGACTGACTGGCTCCAGTGACTTTGTGACGGTGCCGGGACAGTTTACCTCGGCCTTGTTCGAAGGAGCGCTACACAATAAGAGCTGTCACAAGGCGTGTAATGTGTGGTTGAAAGTCTGAGTCTGTTCCTTGTTTTGTTTTTTTTTGGTCAGGAGCACTCAGGCCTAACCTTGATTGAGTTTCATGTGAAAGCGAACACTGCTTTCAAGTGCCAAATTTTTAACAGCCATTTAAATTGCCACAAGAGTTAGTTTTGTTTTACTTGCGACATCCACCCTTTCACACTATCCCAAAGCTCACGTCCCACCCTGCTCTCGGTCTCTTTCTTTCTTTCTTTCTTTCTCACACACATACTCTGGAACTTTCATTATGTAAAGTGGATAAAAATACTAACGCACGCTGTGAATTTATGGTTCTCTCTTAGCTGCCATGAAAAATATGAACGTTTTCAGGCTGCGCTCTGAAACCGGAGTAAGAAAACAGACCAGACCACAGAGTTTACACACACACCACAACAGCACAGGGCTCTCAGCGAGATCAGTCGAAACACACAGACACACGCACAGAAACACACACTAAAAGGCAAAGCGCTCTCAGAAAGGTTTGCTCTAAAACGCACACACACACTGCAGATAGCAACGTAAATACAGAAACATAATGCAATTGCACAGAGACCGTGGTTAGACTGTAAAACCACACACATGCACACTCTCACACACACAGACGTCTCTTTTATACTTCTTGACTTTTCCCCCAATGCTATTCACAAGTTTTAGATAGCATCAAACCTGGAGCACTCAAGTCTTGCCTCAAACCATTACTGGGCTTTTCTGATGGTTTACGTTATGCCATTTAAGTTCATTCTGCAGGGCATTACCCTCCAATCCTAACTTATTTTCCCGCTCTCCATAATGACAAGTGCTCTTCAGGGAGGAGAGCTATTTGTTTCTCTGAATATAATCTAGCGCTTCAGCTCTCTACATGAGAGCAGCGTCATGTAGCTACATGGTGACTCAGCTTGGTAAATCTGTCATTACCAAGCTAATGCTATGCTAATGTGCTCAAAGCGTCTGGCTTTAAAGACGTACGCTGCCAGTTGTGCTGTGACCCCAGGGAAGACGCTACAGAAAAAGAAAAGCCTTAGTGGGTCCAAACTAGGTGTCATTTTTCTGATTTTGAATGTATAGCACATTTAACACATTTAACAAACACTTGAGGGATAAATTCAAACCACTAAAGAAGAAATCTAGTCAAAATATAAGTATTGTAGGCAAATTTGTAAAGCAGTTTTAAAATACTAGAAATTTGAAGCTTTGTAAAAACATTACAAAAAAAGTAAAATGTTTTTCAGATATTAAACATTTAGATTTTGAGTGATTGAGATGTGTTCCTTTCTAAGCAGGTTTGATGACATAGCAGCCGAGACATACAGCCTTCGTTGGATGCATAGATAATCTTTGCTGAACTGAAAACGGCTTTGAATGAAGAGTCGATTTCCCTTGATGGAATCTATTCGACTCTCGATTCCCAACGCCTTAGAATCGATTCCCCATTCCCAGCCATACATTTCAAACATATGTGCAGTCATGTGAAAAAGTTAGGACATCCTATTGAATTCCATGGTTTTCTGTATCAGGACAAAAATATCTGTTACTTGGCAGGTCTTAAAATTTGGAAAGTAAAACCTCTGATGAACAACAATACACAACATATTGCACAATGTAGTTATTTATTTAATAAAAATAAAGTCAAAATGGACAAGCCATGTGTGACCAAGTTAGGACACACTTACTCTTAGCATAGGATTTAAGAGGGTAAATAGCAGTTAGACAATGCTAATCAAATGCCTTTGATTAACTGATCATCAGCAAGAGTTAGCACTTCTAAAAAAGCAGACATTTTGGCAGTTTGCTGGTCTGGAGCTTTCATGTGTGTGTTTACACAATGCCAAAGAGAAAATACATCAGCAATGATCTTGGAGAAGCAATTGTTGCCGCCATCTATCTGGGAAGAGTAGTACGGCCATTTCCAAACAATTTGAAGTCCATCTTTCCTCACTGAGGAAGATTACTCACAAGTGGAAGACATTCAAAATAGACACCAATCCTCCCAGGAGTAGACGTCCCAGGAAGTTCACCCCAAGATCAGACCATGTAATAGTCAAAGAACTGGCAGACAACATCATAACTTCACCACACACTCGACAGGCCTCAGTTAACATTTTAAATGAAAATTTTCATTATAGTACAATTAGAAAAACATGGGACAAGTATGGCATTTTTGAAAGGCTTGCCAAAAGAAAACCTCTTCTATCTAAAAAGGCATGGCAGCGTGGTTTAGGTTTGCAAAGTTGCATCTGAACAAACCATAAGACTTCTAGAACAATGTCATTTAAACAGACCAGAGTAGAGATGTGAGAGACTGATAAAGTCATACAGGAAATTATTACTTAAAGTTATTACTGCTAAAAGTGCATCTACAAGCAATTGAATCATAGGGTGTCCTAACTTTGTCACACATAGCTTTTCCATCTTAGCTTTATTTTTGTTAAATAAATAATGACACGGTGTGATTTACCTATATGTACAAATCAGTGCCATTTCCAGTTAAAATGAACGCTAGAGTAAATTTTTATTCCACTTTTATTCTTTTTCACACAAAGTATAATTTACAGGTATAGAGTTTTGATTAATAAAACTCACTCAATTTCCTGCAGATTATGTTATAACTTCAAATCAATTTTAACATTCCGCACAATTTGAAAACAGATACTTTTTAACATTTTTCATCACATATACAGGTTTATATGCATTAGTTTTATTTTAGTAGGTTTGCTCAGCAGCTCACATGATAGGCATTGCACTTGCGTCATAAAAGAGCTCTGGTACGAATCCTGTGAAACTACAATAGAACAAAACAGATTAAATCCGCAATAGTACACCTCCATCAACAAATGCATTTTTATTTCACTTTTGCATTTGTTAACACTATCGGGTAGGTTTAGGGTTGGCTTTGTTGTAGGGGATATTTCCAACACAACAGAGCATTAACCTTTAGCGACACTCCCAAGATATTTGAATTATGAACAGCTGCAATACATACCTCAAGCAGCATAATACAAACACAACAATACATGCCTGAACATGGTCACGTATTGAAAGTGTGTTTTAGCATCACTCTCTGGATATTTCACTTTGAATCTTTGCAAGGTATGTATAGTGCTGCAGAAATATACATAGGCACATATTTTTATAAGCCTGGGTTGATTTTAGACATGGAAACATAATATTTTGAGTTTTAATATTTGGGATATGGTCGTTGCGCTACATTGGGCTGTTTTTGACTGGCATGGGTCTGGGGCAATAGTTCTGTTATAAAACACTGATGTATGTAAGATAATTATGCTCCATGACTAATACTGATGCTGTATTGATCAGTTTTACTGCTTTTACAAATCACTATTTATGGTTTAAAATGTAAAGTGGACACCTGCGCATGAGATTGGGCTGAGGTGACCTTTGACACCAAATGCTGAACCACAGAAAGGGTGATCATACAAATCATTCCGTTTCTGACAAGTCAAACTAAAAATGCCAACACCTGCTCAGTATGTGTATTTTTTTGTGCTGGCTTGATTCTATTCAGATAGCAAACAAACGCTCTTATCCTTGGGCAAGACTAAAACATTTCAAATACTTTGTGGGTCTTAAAGTGAACAATATCCCTTTTTTCTACACAATGCCTCTAATGCAAAGAGACACATTCAAACTGATAAAACATGTCCTTGCTCCACACCTGTCTATAGTCTCTTACAGATCCACACAATTACGACTTAAACTCACATATAAAGCATCCAAGATTCTTTTAGAGGAATCCCTCCAGGTTATGCAGAAGACAGTCTTTGATTGCATTTTGTGGACAGCAACAATATAGTACTAGTGTGTGACAGGACTTAGGTGTACATGTAAGGCACTTACAGGTAATTATACAGGAAGTAGACTTATATTTTGTGCTGAATGTGTTTATATTCAAGAGGGATTTATAGAACATGAGCTTGTCAGTTATCTCAGCTGGTTTGCTTTTATGAAAAACCAACACCCAACATTTCTCACCCACACCCATCTGACATTTGGGCCTTTCTAGGGATAAAACTATGACAGTGTGATTGATTTTTGAAACTGATTGATTAGTAATCTTACCCATTTACCTGTGGGCTATGGGCCATCTTCCAAAGGATGTCCAGCGAATTGCTCATCTCATTAAGCAATTGGGATCCCCTGAGACAAAAAGCAAAAAGATCAAATCAACAACTTTCTGATGATATAAGAAAAAAAATGCAATTGTGAAATCTTAATTAATTAAACCAATGATGGTAGGAAAAATTACTAACAAAAGGAAATTCTTCAGTCGTTCATAATTAAAACAAGACTTTTTTGTTCAACATTAATCAACTTTAGGAAAGGTAATGCAAGCAAGCAAGAAAGAAAGAAACCATGTCCCTCAAGGCTGTGTCTGGATTGCCTTCTTGGGGGAGATAGGAGTCAACATGTTTTGAAACATCAAAGGGGAACCTGATACCTTAAGTATAAGAAGATTAGCACTTGCCATGATCTTGAGCTTAGGCTCCTCCAAGACTCCCAGCATCCAGGCCCAGAAGGGACAATTACCTATGAATTGGCACCAACATCTTCACGTTTATGTAAAGAGTGTAAGTCCACATCTTTAAAACCTGCATGAAAACAAGGACTAGAATTACTATATCGAAGAGACAAAAAAGCAAAGCAATATATGATATGACGTATAAATACAGCACGCAAAGTCTGTTCAGACAAATTCAGTACAATATGTATATGTAATATGGTCTTACCATTTATACAATTATACAATAGATGAAATAAATGAAATATGGTACTATTAAGTATCACGAACTAACAATTTTCTTGTTTAAGTTTAATTTCTAATATGTATTTAGTCATAATAATATATTACTGTACGTAATATTAAACTAAAACAATTAGTGCTGTAAAAACAATTCACCAGTTAACATATTAGGTATCATGCACTAATAATGTTAACAAACTGAACTTTATTGAATTTTCTTTTCCCAACAATATTCATAGCCTATATTACAGTTTTAGGATATGTTTCACTTTGCATCAAAAATGTTGCATTGTACACATTTATTTTTTACCATGTGTAAAAACCCACATGTAATGTAATTTTAGGTGCGACTGTCAAGCCCACCTCAGACTGAGCCACAATGATAACGTGAAACACCCACACAGCGCAGAAGTTTCAGAGATTAAACTCAACACATGATGACAATCACCCTCACACATCTGACATGCCTTACCCACAAGCCTCTCAGAAAGACACTCAAATGGTGGGTAAAAATTCAGTGAAGGTGTGTGTGCGCAAATCCTGTGGGCGACAGCGGTGACACTAATACACTACTCTTGATCTCACCTATTACAGGTGTGAGCAGACAGCAGTTCTACCTGTGTTGTCACTCTAGTAGCCTTGCACTCTGAGCCTCTCAATGGGGGTATGAGGAAGAGAATCAAGCCCCGCACCCAAGACAGCACTCATATCAGTGGTCGTGCAGCTCAGGGAAAGACACTGAAATAGGAACCCTGGAGTGAGCCCGTCTTAGGCTGAGTGCTGGATCGACAGGTCTATACATCACACCCGGAACTGGAACATCGGAACAGAAGCTCACATGCAGACTAAGCCCCATGGAAATGCAACAGGAGGAGAGAGAGCAGCACTTCCTGGCCAGGAAATTGAGTTGGTCACACAGGAAAAAAAGTAGCAAAGTTTTTCTTGCTTTGACACTTTTTAGAGAGGGCACTGAATATATAGCATGTTCGGTTTTACTCCATAGAGTGTGTGAATTTTTTGACCAATGCACAAAAAAGGTGAGACTACACTAAACAGAAAATAAATGATCTGTGTAACATTAGTTAACATCATACTTAATAGGGTTAATTAGAAAAGTCAAAATCTCTCTTTAAATCAAATCTAAATACATGTCACAAGCAAATTTTCTTGGTTAAATAAACATTACTTCCACAATCAGAAGAGAAAAAATAATAATAATAATAATAACAACTCAAGGCAGTAACAATTTAAACACACAGTTGAAACCAGAAGTTTACATACACCTTGCAGAATCTGCAAAATGTTAATTATTTTTACCAAAAAAAATAAAAATAATATATATATTGAATACTGACCTGAATAAGATTTCACATAAAAGACATTTACATATAGTCCACAAAAAATAAATTAAATTAAATTAAATAAAAATAATAGTTGAATTTATAAATGACCCTGTTAAAAAGTTTACATACACTTGATTCTTAATACTGTGTTGTTACCTGAATGATTTTTAATGATAGTTGTTCATGAGTCCTTTGTTTGTCCTGAATAGTTGAACTGCCTGCTGTTCTTCAGAAAAATCCTTCAGGCCCTACAAATTATTTGGTTTTTCAGCATTTTTGTGTATTTGAACCCTTTCCAACAAGGACTGATTTTGAGATCCATCTTTTCACAACTGATGGACTTGTATGCAACTATTAAAGAAAGTTTAAATGCTCACTGATGCTCCACAAGGAAAATCGATGCATTAAAAGCCAGGGGTGTAAAATTTTGAACAGAAAAAAAAAAAAAAAGTTTTGTTTTTTTGTTTTTTTTTTGTTCTTGCCTTTATATCATTTTTTTCCCTTCAGAAGCTACGGAAGATAATTACATGTTTTCGAGAGGACAAAATAAGTTAAATTTACCCTGATCTTAATCTGGCCCTTCTGTAATAGTTGCATAAGAGTGTCCCTCAGTTGTCCTTAGTGTGAAAAGATGAATCTCAAAATCATACAGTTATTATTGGAAAGGGTTCAAATACACAAAAATGCTGAAAAAACATAGAATTTGTAGGACCTGAAGGATTTTTTTAAAGAACAGTGGGCAGTTTAACTGGGACAAGGGACCCATGAACAACTAATAAATATTAATAAAAAAAAAAAAAAAAAAAAGGTGTGGATCAATTAGGTAACAACACAATAAGAATCAAGTCTATTTAAAATTTTGAACAGGGTCATTTTTTTAAATATAAATTCAACTATTATTCTCTCTTGTGGACTATATGTAAACAGCTTTTTATGTGAAATATCTTATTCAGCTCCATACTAAATAAAAAATAACATGCATTTTGTATGATCTCTCCTATTACAATTTTGCGTATTCTGCAAGGTTTATGTAAACTTCTGGTTTCAACTGTATTTTATTTGTGAACTTATGTATAGCTTTTTAATAGTTAACTTTTAATTATTTTTGAATCATCAGTCATTAAAGTTATTATAACGTATATTATTATAACATTGGTCACAGATACAGAGATTTACTTCAAATTTCACCAAGATGATTACGCACTAAAAACTCCCACAGATCATGTTTATATGCCATTTTAAGTCTTGTTTTGACATAACAAAGTGGTTAGATCTAAGGGTGTGAGATGTTTACTTACTTTTTTAAAATTAGCCTTCACATTAACGCCATTATATTGTTCATTTAGACTGATTCACGAACACCCACGAATACAAGAGTCGGGATTTATCCCATGAACTAATCACAGCCAAACATAACCAGTCATATCGCGATGGAGGCACTGTCTCCTCTCACGTGACTTTCTTAATAACCTCCCACCAAACCCACCGCACACTTTAGGGGGGCTGTTAAACTCAATGGGCTAAGGAGAGGTGAGAGAGATGTGGACTACCACTGTAACTTTACCTGCTGATGACGCTGTTGAACAATGTTTCTTTAGGAAAACAAGTGATTTATACACTTTTTAATGTTATAATTTGTAATTGTAAAGTTAAATTTTTTTCTCATGCGATATTTTTAAGAAAAACAACAGCTGTGTTTTTTTTTCTGAGGTGATAAAAAAAACAAAATACAAATGTTATTGTGAAATGATTAAGCAATTAATAAAACTCTCTTGCTGCTTCAGAAATACTTCTGCACATCAAAGGCAAGTCATTCTACATTTGGAAAGCATAAAGTTTTTGACATGTTGTGAACAATTAGTGACAAAAACAGAAAAGGCTGGACTGTTTATGCGGGTCCCTCAGCCCTACTGCGTTCTGATCTCTCTATTTCTCTCGTTCGATCTCTCTCAGGAGTCACACTACCACAGACTCATCTCTACTCTGACCTGGAACAAGAGTGAGTGTTTGATCATCGCTGTACCACTTTCATTCTGTCATAAAGACGAACTCTGAATGCTCAATATTAAACAGCCATAAAATATTTTTAAAAGAAAACACACACAAGTGAAAATTCATTATACATCAAGTGCTCAAACTGACATAAACCATTCAGAAAGTAAACCGATCTTCCCATAGCAGAGAAAATGAGGGCAACCTCGCACATCATAAATGCACGGATCTGCTGTGTGTGTGTGTATGTGCGTGATAAGTTGTGTGCGTCTCCAAATGGTGCATATTATTAGCCATAGTGTGCTAAGAAAGGCGTCTGAACATGAAAAATAATATTGCTGTTAATTCTGTCACTCCTTTAGAAGCCATAAAGAAAGAGACAACCGGACACTCGGAGAGGGTCTGGAAGAGACATGGACTAATTATATTAGTGAATATGTCTTTAGGAAAGGGTTTTGAATGTCACTGCGTGAGTGTGTGTAATATGTCTGTGTGTTTGTGCATATAACCCAGGCAATCCAGACACCTCATTAAGCCCAAGTCCATCTAGACTCAAACAAATTTAGAGTTCCACAGCTTAGAAGGGCTTACATGACCCTCTCATCCTTCATCAGAAACTGACAGTGTTGGCCTTGTCATCACTAGACGGCTAAATTTTGAAACTAGAGGAGACACGTGAGATTATTACTAGGACCTTTATACAGGTGACTTAAACAAATATTTCCATTTGCTCTTCATGTCCATGTGAGTCATTATGTTCAAATGTCTCAGTGTGTCTGCGGTTTTCACTTCATACATAGTGTCAGCGTATAGATCCTCACTGGCTCCTCTCGTCTGGCAAACAGGTGTGTGCTGTGATTATGACACTTCAGATCTCGTTTCTCAGAGTTATGGATGAGACACAGGACAGTGTCAGGTTTTAGTGTGTAGAGGAATCAGTGTCTATGTGTTTGTGTCTGAGAAGGAGAATTCAGTGCTGAGCTTGCTAATGTGCTGCCACGACAGAGATGTGCGGCACACATGATCCCTGAAGGGGCACAGAGAATCACCAAAGAGACAAGGGTCAAACACCAATGACACAATCCATAACCCAGTGCCTACTTCATGCTTTCAAACTCTATTTTCTTCTCTCCTTTTCATGCAGTTAGTTTTTTTTTTTTTTTGCCTTTCAAATCAACAGATTTTGTCTGATAAATGTAGTTAGGTCATGTTACATTATTTTGTTTAAATAAATGAAAAATATAAAAGAACCATATAAAGTAAGGATGAGCCAAAATTAAAATTCTGGTCAATAATGATATGCAAATAATTCTTTTCATGTTACAATCGATGACCACAAAAATAACAAACATTAACATTTTTTACTATTTTGTCTGAATACATATACAAAGTCAGTCTTAAATGAAAAAATCTATAGCCATCTTGAAGAATTGCTAAATACATAACATTCTTTTAACAGTATTAATTGTATTTTTAAAGATTAAGTTTAAGTGAGCATTCAATGATGGTATATATTCTAACATGTAAAATAAAAAGTAGATAAGCTTGCACAATCGAATGTCCAATACTAATGAATAAAAAAAAAAAAAAAACATAATATTGGCAGATATCCAATGTTACTGATATATTGTGCATTCTCAATAAGGCACACATGCACTGCTAAAGGAGCCGAAGTCAGCTGCCGATACAAATATGTGTGAATGAACTCCATTATCACAGTTTTGAGCCTTTCTAAATGTGTGTGTGTGTGCGTAGCTAATGGATAGAGAGAAAAGGACGAACCTTTTTCATTGTCCTGAAAAATTCACCTTCACTTTTTACGTTCCACACTCCTCCTTTCCGTTCCGTTTTTCATTCTACTTCTTCAGAAATTAACCTTCAACCACAATTACACATTTAACACTTCACCTTAAAAACAATTACCGGCTCAAACAGATCCGGCTTCAGTCTGTATTAATTGCAGTTTGAAGCAAGATGTCAGAGAGTATGGATTTTCTGCCAGCAGGAATGTGTGTAACTGTCCCTCTCCTCCAGCGGAGAGGATCTCTCTCTGAATTATTCATCATGGCTACGAGGCAGGACGGCAGGGCAACACTAAGGATTTAACTGCATTTATGTTTCCCTCTGAAATTAGGCTCTCGACTACACAACAAGACGTACAGGAACAGACTGCGAATGACACTCAAACATTCGCGCAGGATTTCACAGAAATTTCACGATTCGATAAAACTTTAACTGAAAACAAAAGACTTGTGTTACAAAGGACTGCCATGGAATCATAAACCCGAAGAGAGAAAGAGAAGGTGAATTATAATAGGTTGTTTGTGTGTGCGCGCGCTTTGTCTGTCTGCTCCTCTGTGCTTCACATCAGTGTGAGGATGACCTCTCACCTCACCAGCACTTGCAGAGCAGAGTGAAAATCCTCTCTGAGTGTCAGCCAGTCTCTTTAGCTCATCACTTCACTCTGTACCCCTGCGGCCCTCAAAGAACACTCTGAAACAGCATCCAAACACAATCAGTACACACACCCATAGAGTGTCTCATAGCGCTCATGGCTGAAGCCCAGAAAATTTTGTAACCTTCTACCTGTACAAAACGGCAGCATAAACTGTCTGTTTGAAAAAGACAAAAACACGGAGGATACAAATCATAATCTTCGAATCCTCCTATTTAAAATGTGACCCTGGACCCCAAAACCTTAATCTTAAGTAGAACAGTATATTTATAGTAATAGCCAAAATACATTTAAGGGGCAAAATTATCAATTTTTATTTTATGCCAAAAATAATTAGGATATTAAGTAAAGTTCACTTTCCATGAAGATATTTTGTAAATTTCCTACCATAAATGTATCAAAACTTAATTTTTGATTAGTAATATGCATTGCTAAGAACTTCATTTGGACAACTTTTAAAGGCGATTTTCTCAGAATTTTGATTTTTTTTCCAGAATACCATCTATTCAAAGCTTATTTATTCAGCTTTCAGATATGTATAAATGTCAGTTTTAAAAAAGTGACCCTTATGACTGTCACAAATGTCTGACAGATGCTTAAAAGTGCATGTACAAGTACATAAAAAATGGATGTTTAAAGGGCACTCTCAAATCAAATCACCGACCAACATACATGCATCTCAAATGTGAAAGAACCATTGAGGTTTGATGTTAGTTAGGCAAAATGGATAAAATGAGAGCTCAAATATTCTTTAAAATATCTCTTTTTGTGACACAAAAAGTGATGCTTAGATGTTCTGTTTATTCTGAGCCAAATAACAGTTCAGTTAGCTTTGAATGATTTTGTTATCTGCTGGGAAAATTCTGTTTCTGAGTGATTCTAACGACATCATTCCTCTGTGTCAGTATCATTATAGCTTTGGTCTGGACCTCCATATTCTCATAGACTTCAGAATAGAACTATCATTAATTAATACTTTACAGTAATTGTTATCCATGGTGTTATTGGTAACGGCACTTAAGTCGAGTTCATGAAACAATAATGTTGATCTCTGTCTCAGAGATATATGAGTGGCTAACTGAAGAAAAAGACAAAAAACTAAGAAATAGAAAAAGAAACCTCAATATGAGAACTTAGCACCTCTGTTATTTTCAAATAAAACTAGTTATAATTATTATACACTAACTACAACCCAAACCCAAAATCTGTCATATTCAGAAACAAAAAAAAAAGAAAACAGCACTTAGTTAACTTCATTTATGAAACTTAAAAATGTCAGCTTATGTAAACTTCTCAGAACATTTTGAAATAATTTTCCTTCCCAAAAATTCGTTGTACGCCACATGGAGCAGATATGTGCTGAATGTGTATAAATACGACCCAAATTACATTAGCCATACACTCTCTTCTGACATTCTCTTTATCTCTCCCTCTCCCTCTCTTTAACAACCACAAGATGTTAGATCTGAGAGAATCAAACTGTGGCCTCTCCCACAAACGACAGCTCTGAGCAAGTTTACCTGTTTTCCCTTCGCTGTAATCCACTCTTTTATTTCATCTCTCCTGTAGCTGTTTATTTGGGGCAGCAGTCTCTCCTGGCGGTGGGCTGAGCCAGAGCGCTGCCTGCAGGGATGAGAAAGAGCTGCGGTTCATGTCAAATGGGACCCCTCATCCACACACCTAGAGAAAAGCCGTGTGCATCTCCAAACCTCAGTATTTTGTCTGAAACTGATGTCTACACATGTTAACGACGTTTCAGAGAGAAGAAAGGCTGGAAAGAAAGGATGGAGGGTGAAGGAATGCGCAGAGGGAGCGAGAAGGTGGATACTCGCATTTGAACATTACAGTCTCTGTTGTCTGCTACATATTGCAGCCCTGGCTTTAGCCCAGGAGACCTCAGATTAGAAAAAAAAGACAGAAATCATAAACAAACATACACAAGCACACTAACAAACCTGGATGGCAAAAGAGATGAAAGACGAAGAGCTAGAAGGGGGGAAAAAAGGAGCTTTGAGGATGAGCGGAGGTGGAATATCGATCAGCCATTGACAAACACAATAGAAATTTTATATGTGATGTGAGAGCTACATCCATAATTTAACAGAGGGCAAATGGGGGGGTGGGGGGAGGAGGTATTGATCAGAGTTAAGAAGTCTAGAGGAACACTGGGGACACCAGAAGAGCCAGCATGAGAAAGCCATTAAGGATGGCAGCGTTACCAGACACGAAGAGGAGGAGGATGAGGAGGGGGCGAAAAAGTGAAGGAAAGACAAACAGAAACGCCAGAGAGGAAGAGAACGGAGACAGAAAGACAGAGGAAGGAGAGCGCTGTCATACCAGCCCAGCCCCCACCCCTCTCTCCTCTGCCGCCTGCCGGATCAATACTACCATGTCAAAACATAAAATGCATGCTTTTGCTCTTAAGTAAAAGGTGTCTAAGATTTTTAAAAGCATTGATTCGGGACGGGTCAATGAAAATCAGGGCAGATTTTCCTGTGCAAAGAGGGGTAATAACACTCAGCTGATAATAGCACAACAGAAAGGACTCGGGCATGTCAGGCAGGGGAGAGAGCTGCGCAGATTGCCCAGAGAGGACAGCTCAATGCAGGGTCAAGGATTCAGTCCACGCTCCCATCCTCTGAGTGAAGAAAGAGCAGTGTCCGGAGCAGAGAGAGAGAGATGGGAATTGAGGATGGGGGTGGTTAAGCGGGGACTTCGCACAGGTGTCATGGAGAGCTGAAGGAAGAGAGAAAGAGCATTTTACACATTAAAGTAAAGGCCTGTCTAGACACCAGCTCTGTCTCCAGAGACCCCCTAAATGAATTAAGTCTCTGCCTTTCTCTTTTTCACTGGGAGAAACGTAAATAGAGATCAAGAAAAAAAAAATCTTTTTGAGCGGATCAAAGAAGTTTGGTTGGGTATTAAACAGGAGGGGGAGCTAAATTCAACTTGTTTATATGGGATTCTTAAGATCGGATTCAAACAAGTGATGTACTTCAGCCACATTTATTGAAGTCCAGAGAAGATTTATAAGGGAGAGAAAGAGAGAGATTCTGCAAAACTGTCAGATTTAAAAATGTGTTTAAATTTAAAGTTCACCCAAAAATGAAAATTCTCTCATTAATTACTCACACTCATGTCTTTCCAAACCTGTAAGACCTTGGCTCATCTTCAAAACAGAAATCAAGATATTTTTGATGAATTTCTGACCCTGCTTAGACAGCAATGTATCTGACATGTTCAAGCCCCAGAAAGGTAGGAAAGACATCAGTAAAATAGACCATGTGACATTAGTGGTTCAACCTTAATTTTATAAAGCTACAGGAATACTTTTTGAGCGCAAAGAAACAAAAATAACAATTTTATTTAACAATTTATTTTCTTCCACATTCACAAGAGTACCACGTATGTGTGGTGAACCAGCGTTCAAATGTGGAATCCGGATGCACTGCACCTTGTTTTCAAGCAAAGGAATGCACATGCATGCAGTGGTACTGTCGTGAGTGCATGTCAAGAGAAAAAATTGTTGAATAATGTCGATTTTTTGTTTTCTATGCACACAAAAAGTATTTTCATAGATTCATAATATTACAGTTGAACCACAGTTTTCACATGGACTATTTTATTGATGTACTTACTACCTTTCTGGGCCTTGAACGTGGTAGTTGTGTTGCTGTCTATGCAGGCTCAGAAAGATCTCAGATTTCATCAAAAATATCTTAATTTGTGTTCTGAAGATGAACAAAGGTCTTACAGGTTTGGAATGACATGAAGGTGAGTAATTAATGACCACATTTTAATTTTGGGGTGAATCCTTTTAACTAGAGCTCTTAATGCTAGCTGAAACAATCAAATCAGTCAAACTACAAAAAAAAAAAAAATAGATATATATTTTATAAGTGGTGAGCTATGTGTACAACAGTCATTTCAAATATATCAAAATCTGCAGATTCCATGTGGGCCTGGGCATGACCTTTTCTTTGGCTTTCGCTTCGAATAACATCCACAGGCATAACCCGCTGTTTTCACTGCCCTCTTGCCCAGATCAGGTAGCACAGACTCAATACTATCAGACGTAGGACAACACCTCTATGTACTGCTGTATGTATTGCTTTTGTATAAACTGATACTGTAAACGCAGCACAGACACTCTACTGTCTGTTCCTTTATTGTGCGAATGGAAAAGGACATAAGCCAAATACGGAATAAGGCAAGGGCAGATATCATGCCCAAAGGAGGGTCCTTTACATTTCAAGAAGTCATTTCACAGTCAGTGCTTGACAGTGCTGAATAGTAGGGTACAGGGCAGCAGAACTCTCAGTTAGAGAGAAAATGAGTTCTGCAAGTTCAACAAAGTTCTTTTTCGTTCTTTGCTTGAAGGTAAAAATAAGTTTGAAATACCTGAGTAATGGTATACTGTTTCCAAACAATTCTGATGCTGCTAACGCAGCTGGAAGATGTGAATTTGAATATGCGCTATGTGATAGCCTCTCAACAAATGCAACAAACACACAACAAAAATGACACTGATGCAAAAAAGTTATGAAAGCATCTGATCATATGGGATGTGGATATGCTTGCACCAGTTAGGCTTTCCAGTGTAGGCCTATTCATGATTTTTTCTTATGTCTGACCTCAGCAAGGTGAATTAAGAAATTAATTTGAAAATATTCCCCAACACAAAGAAGGTGGAACACCAGAGCATACCTACCTATTGGACTAATAGGTGGACTAATAGCACTGTAAAGACATCTTCCAGAAAGTTTGCACAGGCAAGCAGTTTCGAACTTCACCAACTTGTCCAGATTTTGTTCAAAATGACATCCCACCCGTTTATTATTCAAACTGACTTTAAGTACATGTGGGCCTTTAGCCCCAAACAAGCAGATTTTCTGTTGAGTATGTTTGTGTGTGTTTTAATAATTAAAAAATAGATTAACAGATAAATAGATAAATAGATACTTTAGTCACTTAAATATATAGATTTTGTTGCTACCTGATCTCATGATGAAAACGTACCTGTGGGAACTTTTTCACAAGACGTGAAATACGTACCAATAAGTACATATCACTGCAGTTTCCAAAAGAAATGAACACTAAAAGCAGTAAAACAGTGAGCACACATAATCATTTTTTATTATTACAGCTTCATTCATGTTTCGCTTTCTGATGTTGACACTCCACCAGGTTATTACCCACTAGTATTGTTAGGTTTAGGTTTAGGTGTGGGGGAGAGGTTAGAATTAAGCAATCATGCTTGCTCGGTAGCTTAGTCTGCACAGAACTGCACTTAGGATTCAGAATCCTTGGGTACGAATCCTGTGAAAAACATTAGTCATGATGAAAGAGATCCAAAAACAAGCTAAAATAGCATGCTTGTGATTGCGTTTTTACGTCACATTCACTTTTGTTCATACTATTGGGAAGATTTAGGTGTAGTGCAGATGGTACATTACTTTAAAATGTCATAGAGCATTATAGTGCCACTCAACGGACATTTCAAGAGAGAACTGCGTTGACGCATCCAAAACCATCGTCACATAAAATCTGTTCCAGGGAAAAAATTAAAATAAACACTCTTTTAGCGCCACTTAGTGGAAATTTCTGTTGGAAACCGCATTGATATGTACTTATTGGTACGTATTCATCATGAGATTTGGCTGCTGTTTTTTTGCATAAATACATAATAAAAATTTCTGAGATATATGTAAAGGAGTGAAAAAGATGTTTCCCCCCATTCACTAGCTTAAAAGTTATCTTTGGTAGATTTCAAATTACATAATGTATATCAAGGAAGGCCTGTAGTAGCTGAGTAAGTGCCATTGAGATGAATCGGAAAGCTGGCCTTCTTGATTTTATCACACACTTGAATCAGCTTAACTTGCCATGTAGAAACACAAACTCAAAGAGAGAACAGACAGGGAGAGGCATAGTAAAGAAGCAGAGAGAAAAACACAATTATGTCTCATAAACAGAAACAAATCTTACATTTGCCACATGAAGCACTAAGCCAGTGTAGACGCATATGAGTTTTATTCTTCGGCTGCTTAGCAGCGCACCCGCAAGTGTGGATTTACAGATGATGGGAATAGAGAAGTGATTAGCCAAAGCTGGGGTGCATGAAGAGGAGCACCAGGGCTGCTTCCCACACCAGGATAATGAATGACATTTGTGAGCTACAATAAAATAAACAGTGGTGGTGAGCCCTCTGTTCCACCGCTTCTATTTCCAAAGTGAACTTGCGAACTTGAAGACAAACAGAGTGGCTATCCCACAAGAGAGGGAAGAACTTTTTTCCTTTGGTGGTGAGTTTTTCTTAGAATTCTTTGCCAATGCGTTTCGATCGCTGCTCTAATATGCAAAGCGATGTCTGGCATATTCTATTCACAAAAGAAATGCACAGTAGAGCAACGTCTGTGCCACATTTACAGTATCTGTTTATACAGAAGCAAGACATTGAGCTTTTCCATGTACAGCTGTATGTTTGAAAGTACACATTCGGTGCTACTTGATCCAGGCAGGAGGACAGCGATGACAGTGGACAATGCTTGAGGAGAAGGTCATGGAGATAAAGAAGGCAAAGACTACACTAGTTTGTGTTTGCTGCTCCAGACTAGTTTGAAAGTCTAGACCAACAGAATGCTGATAGACTAATTGCTGTATGTTTGTTTGTTTGTTGAGCAACTCTGGCCCATCGACAAAATGAGGAAAATGGGTTTGTTGTTCAGAGACCTGGGCTGAGGCCAGTAACTGATGGGCCCCTCCATAACCTACAAGGGAATTTTGTCTCAAGGCTTTGTGAATTCAACACACAGTTGAATAGTAGAAATGAAAATTGTTTTTGATAAAAAAAAAAAAAAGTTTTCAATTCAATACACTGCAAAAAATGCTTTTCTTACTTAGATTACTTAGATTTTTTGTCTTGTTTTCTGCCAAAATATAAAAAAAAAAGAAGTCACATTAAGTGAGTTTTTGCTTAAAACTAGCAAAAAAATCTACCAATGGGGTAAGCAAAATAATCATATTTTAAGAAGAAAACTAGATTATTTTGCTTACCCCACTGGCAGATTATTTTGCTCGTTTCAAGCAAAAACTCACTTAATTTGAACTCCTTTTTTCTGAAAACAAGACAAGAATTTTTACTTGCCTAGAAAATCCTTCTTGATTTAAGAATTTTTTGATATTTTGGCTGAAAACAAGACAAAAAATCTGAGCAAGAAAAGCATTTTTTTGCAGTGTATGTGATATTACATTATAAATTAAAAAAGGAATATAGATGCACAGCAATATGCTTTGCGTGAGCTGGCTGTAACGTTCCAGTCAAACATTTTTGAACGGTACAAAGTTTCTTCTGCTCACCAAGTCTGAATTTATTTGATCCAAAGTACAGCAAAAACAATTCTGTTTTTTTTTTTTTTTTCACTATTTGAAATAACTGTTTTCTATTTGAATATATTTTAAAATGTAATTTACTCCTGAGATTTTTAATATTAGAAATTACTCTAATATTCTGATTTGCTGCTCAAAAACATTTATTATTACTATTATTATTATTATTATTATTATTATTATTATTATTATGCTATTAATAATAGAAAACATTTATTTTAAATAGTAAAACATTTCAGAATTGTACTGTTTTTGCTGTACTTTGGTTAAAATGAATGCAGGCTTGGTGAGCAGAAGAGACTTCTTTAAAAAAAAAAAAAAAAAAACTAAAAATCTTACTGTTCAAAAACTTTTGACTGGTAATGTATGTCATTACATGAGTAATCAATTAACTACTACTGTTTTGTGAAAATTATTCAGGATTTCCAAGCAACACTCTTCTCTATATCTTAGAAAAGAATGTAATCAAAGAATGTAATGAACATCCAACTCTTCATACAAAGCTTGACAGTAGCTCAGGAAACCAGATCCTCACATACATCCATATTAATATCTGTTCAGTCAGTCGGCATTGAGGATAATTGGCGTAAGTAGATAAAAGGGCCAGGCTGGCTGCTAACGCCCTCATAACTGCAGATGTTACTGAGCTGATTCAATCACAGCTCTAACAGATGTTTTCGGCTGCCCCCTTTCATTACATCCCAGCATGTGCGGTGCACAAATCAAAGATTATTCGAGGAATTAGGATATGAAAAGCACGTTAGCTCAATTAAGGAAATTAAATAGTGTACATTAGAAGTGGCTTGTTCCAGCAGCGGCGCACATTAGGGCGACGAGAGTTAGGAGTAATAGAATCAAGTGAATCGCTCTCTAATTGAAATGCACTTAAAAAGGATCATGCTGACAAATGCGATTGTATCGAGGCAGTAACGCGCATATACACACACTTAAACGTAAACACACGTTGAGACACACACCTCCCATCCTCCCCCTCATTAAATCCGATCAAATTGAAATAGCGAGGGTCCTGACAGCGGAGCTGATAGAATCTGCAGGCAACAGCGCGTTCACTGAAACAGGTAATCAATTTAGAGCGAGCTCATCACCACCCTCAGAGGCCCCTTTTAAGAACACTTAAAGATCAGGAGAAATTAAAGGGGGACAGATAAGCAGGCATCATGGCCTTATCATCAGCTACGCTACAGGAGAAAAATTACTTCCTGCGAGGAACAAAAAACAGAGGCCTCTATGGCCCATAAACACAGGCTTAACACAAGCAAATGCGCTTTTTTCATTCAGGATCTCTCTTGAATATGCAGAAAAATCAGCAGGGAGGTCTATGAGGCACTTTTTTTAGCAGTATTGGTCTAAATCTGCGATTCCATTTCGATTATCGTAGCTGTCATCTAGCACTGACTAAAAGCACTAATAATGTTATAACACTACTAAAATGGCAGTGCACCTAAATTGGAAAATTCTGTCATCATTTACTCACCTTCATATCGTTCCAAATCTGGATGACTTTCTTCTGTGGAAAACAAAAGAAGATATTTTAAAGAACACTGGGAACCAAACATTTTTGGTGACCATTGACTTTAATTGTATTGAGAAAACAACAACATTTCTCTAAATATTTTCTTACATGTTTGGGATTACATGTGGTTGAGTAAATAATGACAGAATTATCATTTTTAGGTAAACTTTCACTTATAACCTTTACAAAATCTCATAATAAATATTTATTTTTCATATTGTACATAATAATGTTATGATCAGGGGTGCACATAAGTTTTTCAGCCTGGTTCTCATAACAGCACCTGGAGATTAAGTCTGGTCATCACTTAACATAATGTGACCCATTAAATGTAACTATAAAAAAAGAATAAAGCAAGCTTTTATATACACTGCTGGTTTTAGCGCTGGCGATTGAAGAGCGTCAGGGAATGAAATATTAGTTTTGTATTGTGCTTTGAAAACAGCAACAGATATCCTACATTTATGCTTTCAATTCTAATAGAAATGAATCTTTCACAGCACATTTTTTTGGTTTGGTTAAAATTTCTTGTGGACCTCTGATTTCCTCCATGTATACTGAAAGAACTGATGTAGGAACTATTTTTATTTAGAAATGACTGGTAAATTGTATTATTAATGTCAGAGAAACAGCAAGTGACAAACTGAATTAAACATGAAATTTTGTGGTGGAAGTGGAAAGACTAAAATTGTGTTATCTTGTAAAATTCACTCCAACAACTTCCAAAAATCATTTTTGCAGCGTATGAAAACAATGGTTAAACAAAGTGTTCGGATAAACCACAAAAGAATCTATTCGATATAGGGTGCTCTTTCCTGATTTTTCCCACTTTCGGTCCAGACCTGTGTGAACAACAACAAATGCATCTCCAAGGAGACTTGAACATCTCAATCAGCTGGATTACACATGATGGATCTGGAGGTAGGCAGAGATAAAGATCCTATGAAGCTGAGCACTCACACTGACTACACTGCACGCTATTCACAGCCTGATGGTTTAGCAATATTTTTCATTATTGTTGTATTAAGTTACTTTCCTTCCACAAAAAAAAAATATTAAATTAAATTATGGAATGAAATTTTGTACAACAATCATATATCCTCAATGTTACATGGAGGCCTTACACTAAAAGACATGGATGTGTGTCTCTGCTCACCACTAGAGGCACTCTTCAGCCCACTGACATTTCTTAAAAACAAACACTCACAGCATGTGACTACACAATGAACATACATCTTAAAAGTATTAGACAAAAACAGTTATACACAAGAGTGCTTTCTTAAACACACATTGGATATATTAACATATACTACCAACAACTAACATTACCTTGCTTTATAGAGTGCATAAGAGTTGGGTTTCCCACCAGATAGCTGGTGCATACAAACTGCCTGGGAATACTTCACCTAAAGTGCAGAAACTTCTTTCATTATGCATTAAATATGTTAAGATATTTAAGCGCTTTGTAGGCGTTAGCGCTCAGCGTCCTGTGGTGTCATTCTGTGGCTATGATGGCAGGGGTTTAGTAATGTCTGCATTAGAGACTTGTCTTCTTAAAGCTACAGGGATGGTAGGGCACACATGCTCTGTATTTTTTGTGGGAATGATTGTCTGAGTGTGTGTGTGAGAAAGAGAAAGCATTAAAATGTGCGTGTGTGTCTCAACTCTACATGTGCCATCCTCTCAGTGAGGAGTATTCTGAGCGTAATCCACAGATCAGAGCCAGTGCAGCAAGAGATTTGTGGGATATGTATACACACAACCTGTGGTTAGCTTGTTCCTGAGTGAAAAGACAGAAGGCAAAGCCAGGAAAAACTGAGATGAAAATATTAAAGAGGTGTAATAGGTCTGTAAGAGGAAATGATTCAGATGTTTAGAGAGAGTTTAAATAAATGTACTCAAGTGGCTATGAATAAAACTAAGGATGTCAACAAGCAACACCATTTTTCTCAAGGCTTCTGAATTTAAGCATGAATAATACTAGTTGAGGTAATCATACATTTTTTTTTATTTTTGTTTGTCCAATTCAGTTCAGATATCAGACAAGACACAGTATAGCAATTTGAATTTGAATGAAAGGAAGAATAAAAATGATGAAATTTAAAGACATACATATAAGTCATTTTTAACCAGAAAAGAAAGATAACCTCTGAATGTTGGCTTTATAAATTCTTGTTTGAAAGATTTCAGAAAGGCCTCAAAGGCATACCTATATAAACATATATTTAGTTGAAATACACCACCATTCAAAAGATGGGAATGAGTACTTTTTTTTAAAAGAAATTAATAATTTTATTCAGCAAGGTCTCATTAATTTGATCAAAAGTGATATTAAAGGTATTTATAAAGTTACAAAAAAAAATCTACTTCAAATAAATGATGTTCTTTTGAACTTTCTATTCATCAATGAATCCTAACATTACAAAAAGCAAATCAGCATATTAGAATAATTTCTCAAGGATCATGTGACACTGAGGATTACAGGAACACATTATTTATTTTTTTTTACATATATTAACATTTTACCAGTACTACTATATTACAATATTACTGGTTTTACTGTGTTTTTGATCATCAGTGCAAATCAGAGCAGCCTTGGTGAGCATAAGATACTTATTTTAGTCATCCAATTCAACTTCCTGTGGGGTATGTGCCAATTTAACGTCCACCTCTTTCAGTTCTGAAGTTTGTCTGTTCCTTACTCTGATGATAGTGTTGTCACACATCCTCAAGCAATCAGAAAGTTAAACTGTTCAAGGAAAGAAAACACCCATATAATGATCAGATAAATTAGGCCCTTCTGTCTGACTTGTGTGCCTGCGTACGTGTGAACAGACATTGCTTGTGTTCGTTTATTTTCTCTCAGTCTGACTGAAGTAAAACATAGCCTTTAATGTATCATTTTGCGTGAACACGGAGCCTGAATGAGAACACACACACCTACATGCTCAGCCTCAATTGAAGGTTGCAGGATACCATGCGGCTGCTTTTAAAGGCAGAGGCGGACTTCTGAAATCAATATTCTCAACTTGTTTTTCTCTCACCAAATTAAAACCACCTTATGCAGAGAGCTGATGCAATGAAAGTGAAGAAAAATAAGAGCAAAAGAATGAGACTGGGAAAAGAAAGACGACAGAGAAAAACGGGAAAGGGAAGTGACATTATACCATTACAGTTATAAAAATAAACCAATACCAAAATTATTTTTTGTGTGATGGTCTGAAAACTAAAGCACCATCCATATTAATTTTTGTTTAATATTAGTTTTTTTTTACTTGATACAAAATACTAAATACACACCATAACTATTTTATTAAAGAATTAGTTCAGTCCTGAATTAAAATTTCCTAATAATTTACTCATTCTTTCCTCAGAATTTAAGGTTTTGGAAGAAAACATTCCAAGATTTTTCTTCATATAGTGGACCTTAATGGTGCCCAATGGGTTGAAGGTCCAAACTGCAGTTTCAGTGCAGCTTCAAAGGGCTCTACAAAATCCCAGCCAAGGAATTAGGGTCTTATCTAGCATAACGAGCAGTCATTTTCTAAAAATAAAAGAAAAAAATGCATATTTTTTAACCACAAATTCTTGTCGACTTCATGCATTTCCAACGTGCCAATGTGTGATGTCGAGCTAGTGCAAGACAAACATTTGTGGTTAATAAGTATATATATATATACAGGGGTTGGACAATGAAACTGAAACACTTGGTTTTAGACCACAATTAGTACAGTGTTGGGCCTCCTTTTGTGGCCAATACAGCATCATTTTGTTTTGGGATTGACAAATACATGTCATGCTCAGTAGCCAGAGGGATTTTGAGCCATTCCTTTTCTAGAACAGTGGCCAGGTCACTATGTGATTCTGGTGTAGAAAAACGTTTCCTGACTCGCTCCTCCAAAACATCCCAAAGTGCCTCAATAATATTCAGATCTGGTGACTGTGCAGGCCATGGGAGATGTTCAACTTTACTTTCATGTTCATCAAACCTCTCTGTCATCAGTCTTGCTGTGTGTATTAGTGCATTATCATCCTTATACATGGCACCACCTTTAGGGTACAATGTCTGAACCATTGGGTGCACATAGTCAACCTTCACACTTTGCTCTTACTGGTGGAATGTGCAATAAGTGAAGATTGGCCACCAGGCTGCGCAAATATAGCCATGAAACCTCCAACACTATATTGGCCAGTGTTTCAGTTTCATTGTCCAACCCCTGTATATATATATATATATATATTTTTTTTTTAGAAAATGGCCAATCGTTTCACAAGACAAGACCCTTACTCCACGGATGGGATCGCGTAGATCCCTTTGAAGCTACGTTGAAACTGCAGTTTGAACCTTCAACCTGCTGATCCCCCATTTAAGTCCACTATATGAAGAAAAATCCTGGAATGTTTTCCTCAAAAACCTTAGACTCATTTATTTTCGACTGAAGAAAGACAGACATGATGACATGGGGGTGAGTAAATGATCAGGAAATTGTCATTCTGGAGTGAACTAATCCTTTAATAACAACAATGATAACAATAATAATTGTTGTTTACGCAAGTTTATTTATGCAAAGATATTTTGCAATCGAACAAAAAAAAAATATCAGAGAAAACCATTCAAATTACTATGCAAATAGAGACGAGACCTGAAATACATTACAGACTGTATCCAGATCCAGGGTTTTCAATAATGTATTCAGTATATTCCTCTGTATCACTGACTGAACTTCCTTTGTGCCTGGCTATGCCTCTCTCTAAATCCTCCCAAAACATGCCATTACACACATTTACCAATGTAGAACATGTAATTTACACAACCTTTCCAAACCACCCCAGACAAAGCCTCTCCAGTGCCAAAGACGCACACAGAAATATTGACCATGTACAACTTAAAGCCTCAATTAAAGACATCAATATTGCATCTGCCCTGTTCTTCTGAGCCTCTCCTCCACCCATCCACACCCCACCTCCACATGCTGCCTGATATATTTAATTGTTGGCCCAAAGCAGTGAGACAGACAGCTCTCTGTTTGCTCAATAATGGATGGCCTCTTCGCTAACTAAATATGGAAGTTGGCACCTTTGCACTCAATGCCTGAGTCTTGCCCACGGTGAAATTGAAGGAAACCAGCACAGCACACACTCTCACTTCTGGGCAACGGAAGAAAGAAGAGCATTAATTGAAAAGCTCATAAGTGTAGGAGTTTTGCCGTTTCATTAACACTTTGCCACAAGGGAAAATCAATGGTGTCCGCAAATGGCCACCGAATTAAAATTCCTCCAAAGCAGGAGGTTCGAGAGAGGTATCCTGTAAAACGCATATTCATTACTTGCACCACAGAAGACGAATGCATCTTCTGAACCTTATGTTTTATCATGCCAAATCTGGAAAGTTATATGCAAAAGCAGTCTCTCTCAACACCAAACCAACCCTTTTTGTCTTATTTTCTTTATTTTTATGTCTTGCCAAGTTAACACGTGAATGCAAAAAGCACTATTTGTCCGAGTATTGGAATTATAATTTTCTTTCAGCATCCCAAAGAGATCATGTCCTGTCATTTCTTATCTGCATAACATTATTTAAAATTTAATGTGATTGCATTAGGCTATAGGCTTCCCTCCTCCACCTTCCCCTGCTCAACCACCTCTGCCTGCATGAGTGGAACAAATCAGCTGGCCCTTTTTATTGCCCATTTAATTTCTTCCAACCTGATTTTCTCTCATAACCCTCTTTCCTATCTCTAAACTCAATCCACACCCCAGATTGCACCACCCTTAAAAATCCAAGCCAACAAATTTACTTATTCAACACCATATTCATTATGGTGAATAATAAACCACTTCTACGGTTTGTCTACACTTCATTTTTCTCACCATAGTGGAGAAAATGTTAGATCAACAAAAGTTAGAACTTTTTTTTCCCTCCAGACAGACCTGTTCTTTTGAGGTAATGATCATCCAGAGGTTCTTTCAGAGACTTGACATGTGCCAACAGGCCTCCAACTACCTTCCACTACCCTGGAGCATCATGGAGGTACTCTCTGTGTATGTACATACTGTATGAATCTTATAGAGCAGCTGCCAAATCCCATCCAGGGTGGTATGTACATGCTTACACACAACATGGCTTTCCAGAAGTTATTCCCTTAAGATGGCTATACCTAAAAACATCTCCAAAGAACTGTTTCTTCTCTTCTGCTTTTGTATCCCCATTGCATTAGATGCCCAAAGATGCAAGACCACATGCAAGTAGAATGTATAAACCTGATATTAACATCTGTCTCAGATGATCAAATCACATGCAGACAGCAATAAATACAGGTTTAAAATGGGTCTGATGTATCTTGTGAAAAAGGAAGGACAACCTACTCACTTAATTTGCTAAAATATGAGTTTTGAAGTTTTAAAAACTTTAGTTTCGAAGCCACATACTGTAGATCATCCAAATCCATCACTATACTCTCTTTTAGACACTGACAGCTGATATGTGGGAAAAAAAAGAGGCATGTTTCATCACTCATTCATTAATTTTAATATCTGTTTCTCTCCATCATAGTTTCTCCTATCAACTTTGTGGCACACACACTAAAAATGTTCTAAAAACTGCAGGATGGTAACAGATTTTTAATGGAAAAAAAAATGATTACTCCCATAAACACTAAATTGTTGACATTCAAGTTTTGATTGAAAACACTGTTAAAATATGATTAAAGAGATAGTTCACCCAAAAATGAAAATGCTGTTATTAATTACTCACCCTCACGTTGTTCCAAACCTGTAAGTCCTTCATTAATCTTCAGAACACAAATTAATGAAATTTTTTTTTATGAAATCCAAGAGCTTTCTGACCTGGACAGCAATGAAATCACCACGGTCAAGGCCCAAAAAGGTATTAAGGACATCGTTAAAACAGTCCATGCGAGATCAGTGGTTCAACCGTAATTTTATGAAACTACCAGAAATAAAAGTTCTCGGATTTCATCAAAAATATCTTCGAATAACTAACTGCGTGTGACTTTTTAAACAAGATTACGCAATGCGTGAAGACACAAATGTGCTTCGCAGAGCTAGTGCAAGATGAGCATTTGTGTTTAAAAAGCATATTATATAAAAAGTATATATTAAGAAAATTACAGATTTCTTTGCGACTGAAAAAAGTAGGATATGAGAAATTATCAAGTAATTTTCACTCTGGAAGTGAACTTCTTTTTTAATACACTATTTTTATATGCATCACCATTGGAAATTATACAAATTATGTTAAAATGTTAAATCAAATGTTAATCTGATATTAGCCCCTTTCACATAGCAAGCCCGGTAAATTGGTGTAAAATTGCCAGTATGACTTTACCCGTAAATACAGAAATCTGCTGTTCACACAGGCAGCACCGTTCTGGCTTTTTAGTGGTAAGAGACCATTCACACAACAGCACCAAAATGCCAGTAAATTCTGTGATGTCAGCAGAAGCACTTTAGTTTTACGATCTGTCTAATTTGACAACAAAGTATGAGTGACCAAGATAATGGGATGATCAAAAAGAACACTGTATAGCTATTATAAACACAAAAAGCGCACAATAGTATCCAACTGCATAGCCGCAGCACTGATGAATGAAAAGGAAGGCTGGGTCTCGAGCGCAACACTTGAAACTGCTCCGAGATGAGGCGCAATGGTCAAAGATATCCATCAAGCACATATTTACAAAGAAAAATTCTGAAAAAAAAGCTGCGTCATCTCCATAAGAATGCATTGATTGGCTAATTTGGAACCAAAGCAGACTTTATTCGTCAACACGTTCTACATGCTCATACCGGTAATCTTTCCACATTCACACAGAGCAGCATTCCGGAAATTTACTGGTAATGTTACAACTCCCCTTACTGGTAAATTGCCAGGACAAATTTACCGGTATTTTTGAAAAGGTCCTATTCACACATAATCTCTTAACGGTAATTTACCGGTAATTTACCAGTAAAGACTGTATGTGTGAAAGGGGCTATTGTCTCTCAATGACAAACTGCCATGAAGCCAGTCAGGGGTGCATTTCCCAAAAATGACTATGGTTCCAAGTCTCATCATTACTAATACACTTCAATGGAACGTACGACCACAGTTAGCTTACAATGCTTTTGGGAAACGCGACCCAGGACAGTTCATAAATTTACATCAACAATGAATATAAACAAGATGACCCCCCAGATTTGACTGTCTTCACCATTTTCTATAACATAAAATGATTTTTGTTTACATCTCAGTCTTCTCGCATGATAGTTGTGATGCTACAACAAAGCAGTGCTCGTTCTGTGGGACGAAGCCAAGACTTGTACCCCGAGGAACCAGCCCTGGATATCATTCCATTTGTCTGATAGGAGTGTGTCCTACTTAAGACCTGCAATGGGACTCAATTAGTCTGGAACAGAGAGGGGCTGATAATTAATTTATTAATAATTACAATTGGAGCAGGATGTTGTGATGAGAGAGCTGCTTTGTAAGGGCCGGACTGACAGCGACAGAGAGGAAAAGAACAAAGAGACCGTGAAAACCAGGGACAGGAAAGAAGACACTGAAATGTGGAAGGACAGAGAATGGTCCATTTCATAGACTTGTACACACATGCATAGGAATGTACATTGTATATAATCACATATCAGGGTAAGAATAAATATAGCACAATAGACATACGTTTTTCTATACACCAACTCAACTCGAAGGCCTAACTAGTGCAAGCCATTTTATCTTTCTTTTTTTTGCTCTCCTTCAATTTCTCTTCTACACACATTCACATTTTTTTCCTCGCTCTATGCACTTTCTGCAGCAGCAGCATCAACATCACATTAAAAATAAATTCATTCAAAGTCAATTTGCGAAATGTTTGGCGATGCGGGGCAACAATGCCGGATCAGTTCTGGGAATAGCATACACCCCCCACCCTCCCGAAGGCATTCCTTTTCTCTATCTCGTCTCTGTGATTAAAAATATAATGATGAATGCATTTTTTTTTCCAGATGAATAACTTAAAGGAGTTGGCAGCAGATGAAATGAACAGCTGCATTTTTGTGTTGACGACATTTTGTGGTGAGCCGTATCACTCTCATGCTCAGTTAAACGTTCATGTGTTTTTTAGGTGTTTGCAGACAGGAGCCAGTGGGCGATTATCACTGTACACGTTTGATCTCAAGGTTCTGTTTCATCATGGCTGCCAAGTGTTGAAATGTCAACTTTTAATCAACACCAGTCACGTTGAAAAATCTGTCTTTATGACTACGTACACACGCTTAGATCACTTTAGATCTCACAAGTAGATAACTTCAATATATTCTTGGCTGACTCATAACTTTGCTCTTGTCTTATTTTTGCTTCTAGGAGATCTTAGCTGTGGAGATCTAGGTAAAAATGAAATAAAAATAAATAAATAATGAACCTAAATGAAATTTCATTCAATTAAATAAAATGAAAACGTATTTTATTTATTGCTCAAAGAAGACTAAAATTAAAAGAACTTCTGAATTTATCTTAAAATTAGACTAAGCAACCAAACAGCCATAGAGCATCTAGGAACTAAGTACCTCTCATAAAAAGCAAAACGATGATCCGGATGAAAGGGAATCTCAATTACCGTCTAATTCATGGCTTTACAGCTGCATGCTCTTTGTATACAGATGCATTATAACCAGATGCTCAGCCCACAACAAACTCTCCAATCAAATCTATAGTATAAACATGTATAAACAAGCTCAATCATCCCACAAAAGTTTCCTCAGTCAGACGGAATCTTAAACCTTAAAGAAACTGCAATACTGTTATTAGCTGCAGCAAAGCATCTGAAGCTGCACATTTCCATCCTGGTTGAGGCACCAGGGGAGGATTTGATTCCAAGCGCCCTGAGAGAGCCTCCTTCCCTTTAGAACAGCCCTCGCTCTCTCTCTCAACTGCCCCCCTATAGACTTAAAGCACACACAGACCTTCTCTCCTCCTCTTTTCCCCCTCTCCTCCTCTGACTTCTTTCCTCACAAGTTTGCTTCAGAAGGTTAGCCCTTCGTGCCAAGCTTTGATGCCAAAATAGTCGTCGAAGTTCCTGTTTTAAGAGGTGCCTTGGTGAGGCTTGTTCCCTGAGAGGGAAATAAGAAAAGAGTGAAAGAGATGAGGAGAGAGAGGAGAAAATGAGTTTTGCTGAAACATCAGTGGCTGCAGATGAGGACACTCTTTCTAAAAGTACTCAGTATAAAGAACTAACTGTGTTGTCCAATGAATTTGGCAAACAAGGGATAGTGCCAAAAGCATCAGCGTAGACATTAAAGCAGTAGGTAATAACACACAGGAGTGTTTGTGTGTTATATCCAAATTCAGGGTGATCTGGTGTCTTCTGTTCTCTTTATTTTTCCTCTGTCTACTGGAAAGCATTTATCAAAGTTTAAAAGCTCACCCAAAAATAAAAATGATGTCATTAATTACTCAACCTCATCCTATTTCAAACCCATAAGACCTTCGTTCATCTTTGAAAGACAAATTAAGATATTTCTGATAAAATCGGAGTGCTTTTTGACCCTGCATAGACAGCAACGCAACTAAAACGTTTTTTTTATAGAAAGGACGTTGATAAAATAGTCCATGTGACATCAGAAATTGTTACATTTTTGCTTGCTTTTTGTTTTCTTTGCGCACAAAAAGTATTCTTGTAGCTTTTTTGTGTAAAAAAAAAAAAGTGTATTCAGTTTTAGTCAATTCTATGTTCGAATGATTTTTATTACAACTTTTTTACATTTTTGTTTTTATGAAGATCACATTAAAATCAACTGATCATTTTTGCTATCATTTATTTATTTACAGATTGTTTTGCTTATGTCACATAGTGTCATTTTATTCAAAATATGTTAAAAACACTGTTTTCATTATATAACAACCAGATAGTAAAAACAACATGATTTGACAATGTGATAAAAAAAGTTAATGACTGTCAGAATAAAGGAAAGTTCCTGTGATGGATGTATATCCAGACAAATTAAACAGTAAGTGTGTTTTAAGATTATTTAGGTCCCCACAGCAAAAGTGCTTATAGCTGAAGAAATACCCATATATTTTGATTGTCCATTAATAGTGTTACTAATATTTAGACCAACCCTGACAACAACAGTTCTAAATCCCACAGCAGTCACTCTAATCTGCCATATTCATACAACAACATGCAGGGGTCCAAGCATTCAGCATCTAACCACATATTATTCAATGTACACCACAGCAATAGTGAAAAAAAAGAAAAAAAGAATCAATACATCCCATAGAGGTCGCAAAGAGACAAACACAGAGAGAGAGTGAGAGGAGTATGCACTAGCCGTGTAGCTTCAAGATGAAAGCTCTTGCACCTGTCAAACAAACTGCTGGAACTGTGATAAATTAAAGATCAAATGCAATGTTGAAATGTACAGTGGTGCGGCAGAATCCTGTAACCACTAGACCCTCAGCTTTACAGAGAGCAAAAGAGAGAGAGAAAGAAAAGAAAACAAGAGAAGAAAAAGAAGAAATACAGCTAACATCAAAACATCCCACTGCTGTGAGTGGAGTTTCCTGTGACTTCAAAGGAAGAGGCGGGACTTCGGTTTTTCCATAGGGACAGTGGCACAGGCAGAAGAACTCTCGTCTGCACAGCCAATCAGAGCGCGGCCTCACTGGGGACCCGGCGACAGCCTGTGTTTGAAGTTTCCAGTCACACCAGTACACTAGTACATCTAGTACTACCAGAATTGCCAACGTCGGGACCGGCGAGGTTGGGACAGGGGAATGTCAGACTCAGCTTGGAGATTTAAGGAGTAAGAACGGTCTGATCTGACCATGTGTCTTCCGGTGACACATAAGTTATTCATGAAGAATGTGTATGAGTGAGAGTTAGCGGGCAAACAGGCAAAAGTTGTTGTTTTTTTTTTTGCTAGCACCCTATTATGTAGCATCGCATTCCAAGCCTGTTTCGCAACCCGTGCAAAAATGTGTCTACTTTTTCCATTTGTAAACAACGTTCGGATGCAAGCATGCATCTGTTTTCTCTGTGCCCGTCTGAGAGAGCAAGCGGCTTTTTCTCATGCTGATGTTGTCACTTTCATTCTGGCACATCTCCACGTCGGCCGTGTATAGCTTAACGTCCTGGCGCTACACCTCTACTAATCCACTATGCTGTTCGCCTGCTAATGATCAGCCTGCCTCCAAAAACCCAACTTCCCTTTGAAAGAACAGAGGGAAATGAAAATCACGGGTCTGAATTATGGATCCAATGACAAGCCTGCCTTTGAGGATCACTCCTCTCGCTCCGTTAAACAAAGTTACTAAGGATCCGTCTGCTAGTCTATTCCGTAAGAGAGAGAGAGGCTGATAAAGAGAAAGAAGAAACAGAGGAAGAGGAAAAAAGCGACGATAACACACAGTTTGATAAAACTGACAAGGGACTCAATTAAAGCAGGCTGATGGAGGGGGAGTGATATTTTATTAAGCGGTTCGGTGCCATTTGACAGGAACATCAAGCGACACATCTGCCCGAGTCGAGTCGGAACGACGTAAGGGGAGAGGGGGGCTGGTGGAGGGCGCTAGGGGTGTAAATAGGGGACATGTGTTGCCACTTTCAGGAAACATCAGTCAAAAATTCACTTCATCAGGTCCACTGAAAAATTAAGAGGCTGCATATTAGGATGCTTTTACTGTTTCATATGCAGCAAGCAATCTCGAGGGTGCAGCAGGTCCTGTTTGTTCTCCCCGCTCATTATCAGAGCTTTATCTGATTCCGTAAGAAGTGCGCTTCTGATAAAGCCTGCCGCAACACTTCCCAATGCCTTAATACTTCATTAGCCAACAACACTGTAAAAATTAGAGTGCTGACATAAAATACACACTGTGCTACAGCAAACTTGTCTGATAACTTCCTCGAAAACCACAGAAGACTTGCCACATATTCCAGCATTCGCTCACTGAACTACTCCGTGCCCAGTATGTGGATAAAGACATGCATGACTTTGAATTAGGCTCACATCTGGAAGAGGAGCAAAGGAAGAGGAGCAGGAATCTCTTAAAAATTCTGGACAAGTATTCCCGGAAGAGAAACGAGCTGGAGGAGCTCTGAACATTCTGCCTGTCTACTGCACCTCTGAGAGACACAGACACAGATCCAAACTCTTCTGAGGGGAGAAAATCCAAGGACTCGGGCCCTTGCTCTCTGAGAGAGTGTGTGCATGTGTGTGTGTGTGTGTGTGTGTGTTTGCTGCCTCAGCATTAGCCCTGCCAGAATCGGAAGATCTGGGACACAGAGAGTGTGAGAAATGATATGCAGCGCCACAGCCTGGAATATATCTGTGTGTGTGTGTGTGTGTGTGTGAGCGAGAGCATGTCTGCTCCGAATCCAATGTCACAAGAACACTACCCCTAGGCCTGGTGTACCCTTAGAGGATCCACACCACAGAGTAAAAGCTGTACCTGAGAGAACATGTGTTTGCATCTCTAGTAAAACAAACTTGAAGGAAGACCGAACATCTCACAAGAGAATTAGCTATTACTTTGTGCAGAAATACATAGTAGGCCTTTCTAATTTGACAGTTGTCATAAGCAAAAACCATTCCTCTTCGATCCACTCACCCATGTCCAGTCTTTTATTTCCAATCCGCTGGAAACAAACAAAGAAAGAACAAACTCGCCAACATGCCTTTTGAAGCATTCAACTGCAGTCCGAGGCCTATGGGGGTGAGTGCTTTTCGCCTGGACATACTTCTCTAAAATTAAGTTTGAAATTTCGGAGCAAAAGCAAAACAGAGCAGCCCGAATGTCTGTGCTATAGTGAGTCATGTATGAAAACATGTTCCTCCATGGAGAACACCGACCCAATCCTCACCATACAGAATCTCTTTCATCTGGAACAAAAGCCCAGGAACTGGACACAATGGACCCACTTCAAAAAGAATTCTGACATCGTCTACGCGAGCAGGGAAACAAGAAACAATCAGTGTTGGCTTGTTCTAGTGTGATGGCAACAAGCTCCATGCATCCACTCTAGTTTATAAGCTGAAAACAAGCAAAGACACTGCTTGTATATACAACACCTCTTTTCAGTGCCTCTTTTACATACAAAGTCAAAATAGCAGCAGTATTTTTGTGCTAAAGGTCATTAAATATGACATTTGATTACTTCCTACAGTTTGGTCAGCAGTCTCTGAATAGTGTTCTATTTCATACTGTGGTTTGTGATATTAAATTGCATGTCTTATTGGTGGCTCTTTCATAAAATACCTCTACTTCTAGATACTTCTGTCTCTTCTATTCACCTTATTCCTGACAAGCCTACCGCATTTTGAATTACGGGTGGCACTTCTGGTTTGGGGAAAAATTCAAAATGACTGAAACTAATCATTTCAAATCATGAGGTTGCCCTATAACAAAGCTTACCTATCTAACTGAATGAGCTGTCGCACAACAAATCTGTAAAAATTCAAGCACGCGAGCTTCAGTCGGTAAGCTAATTAAGCCTGAGAAAACTGAAATTAGGCAGAAAAAGAAAAAAATATCACATATTAACATTAAATTATTAATGGTTCTGGTTCTGTCTAACAGACTTTGGTTTTAAAAGGTAAACACATCAATCCAACACAAGACAACTCTATAACTTCCCACCATTCATAGCCTAGCAAGTTCTTTAATGTCTTTTCCACTTACTGTCACGTTTATAATTTTACATATTCTTGGGACTAAGTGTTAATATTAATGACGTTTTGTTTACTTTTGTAGTTTACATTTTGGTACTGTGTTGTGTCAACACTAATGTCAAATGTAATCTGGGTTGGGATGCTAAACATGTTGAGAAACACTGTAATGTCTGTATGTCTCACCTGTGCTCCCACGCTGAGTTCAGATTCAAAAAGTGTAGGGAAAACAAATAGACAGTCCATGAATCAGAGCTTCATAAATGGACCGCGTTTCCACTGGAGTCCATAAGCGTGTCTGTTGTTAGTATGGAGCTGAATTTAGAAGAAATCTGTGCTAAAAAACGAGAAACTTGTTAATTGAGGAGGCAAGAACCACATCAAGCACGGATATTTAAAGTTTAAAACGTCACCGACCCGAATATCAAAATAGTGATGGAAGCCCGCATTGGCCAAGTTTTATGTATTTTCTCGCAAACGTGACATTAAAATGTCAGGATTTTTATTTTTTTTCGCTCGAGATCCAAATGGATACAGTAGTAGGCCTAAATACAGTGGGCGTCGTGTCACATACTGTACTGTATTTCATACATTTCATTGGCTAAGTTAAACAACTGTAACAATTCAGTAAACATCGAAAATGCTAATTATAACATACTGAAATAGGCTATATAACGGACTGCCAACTCTCTGGCATTAAGCATGCGACTTACACAATTTACACTTTTCTCACGCCACACATCCATTTCCTCACGCAGTCAAAGGCACCCTCGGTTAAACTGCAATAACTCAAGTACGTATTTTGTGTTTGAGCTCTGGAAATCGCCAAAAGATTCTATTTACAACGTGTTTTCGTAGCGTTGAGCAATGTAGCCAATCACAGACATACCTGTTGATTTCTTGAACACCTGTGATTGGCCATTACGTTCAAGTTAGTCCGAGTTCACTCACCTCCAACCGCCGAATTTTTGCCAGTCCACTCACTGTAAATAATAGGTTCATTGATTATAAATAAACTTTGTGAGATCAAGATAAACTGAACTAAGTGACACCTTTTTAGTGATTATAAAGGAAGGGCTATTTGCGCACTTCTACATCAACTTTTCGGGGGTGATAAATCCCTAATGATTGACGAATTCGTTTTCGAATGGGAGAAAATTATACTAATTTCTCAGAACAGATGCTCAAGCAATGCAGCGTAATGGATTAATAAGAATATAAGAATTTTCATGGCAAAATATTTGTTAAAATGCGGTTGCAATTATTTATAGAAGTGTGATGACACCTTAGATCAGACTGAAAGGGCACTTTAGCTTTGGACCTCAAAGGGGCAGGGGTTCGAGCCCAACTGTAGTAATTAGGATAAAAGTATTATAATTTTCCTATTGTAGAATAAAGTAAAATAATATACTACCTGTGAAATACTCATTTTCATTTATTTGACAAAATTGGTGTCCAATATTACTGTCCTAGGAATAATATTAAAAATTATTATTATTATATTCAAATTTGTTTGGTTTCCGAATTCACCAGTGTGAGTGTAATTTAGACAGAGACACTATATTACAACTAAAAAGATTATTGAGTCCTCTGTAAACCTCAATTGTACCAGATGAATTTAATTGTAAAATTTTATTTGGGGGGACTACTGTAGGAATCCTCTCTTCAAGCTGAAATATATATATATATATATATATATATATATATATATATATATATATTTCTCCTCTCCTCAAAATAGGAATTCCTATTTTGAGGAGAGGAGAAATATATATTAAAAGTCTAAAAATATATATTAAAAGTCTAAAAGTCACTCGTTTTTCTAAAGTAAGACACCAACAGCGACCCCCGCAGGTAAAGTCACAGCGGCGGCGTGCCTCCCCTCGTTCCATTGACTTGGGGAAAAATCAAGTGAGAGGAGACGCGTGCTGTATGAAGAATAGATGTGATTGCGATAAATCCCGCCTCTTGTTTTCTTGTAAGCCTTCGGTCTCAATGAAGAAAATAATGGTATTATTGACTTATCATAAAGTAGCCTAAGTAAACAACTGTCTTGCTTAGATATCATTGTTTTGTGTCATGTCAAAATGAAATATGAAATGTCTTGAAAACATGATGATTGTCAGTTTTTAGTGATTTCAGCTGAAAGAAATGAAAGATGTATCTTCGTGCCTGCGACAGTTTACAGGGCTTTTATGACGATGACCTGAATATAAGCTGCCAGTTACAAACATCAGTTTCATCAATTTAAGTCTATATTTAGCAGAGCCCATTTACATTAACTCCACGCACCAACGTTCATTCTCTCTTTTTTATTTTTTTCCTATATCATTCTTTTTATTTGTATGCTTTCTCTCTCTTTATTTGTAGTCGGATGTGTTTGACTGATAGATCTGTCATCATTCCTGCAACTCAAATTAGAGTGTGTGCTGTAGATGTCTTTTCTTTCATCAGTGTGCTGGCCTGTGGGTTTGAAGTGAGTGCTTCTGAGCCTTCTCCTGGACTCCCCGTGAACTTGATTAGCTGTTTGGGAAAGTGACGTTTGGACTGAGCAGCTCAACATGGAAAGAGTGAACTCAGTGGGAGAGCTGTCATTCAAGTGTGTTTGAATTCTTGTATTGGATAACACTCTGATAATACAAACCCTTGTTTCCATTTTCATTTGGAATTCCCTGTCATCTGTGTGAGTGAAACTGTTTGACAGTTACCAGAAAATCTTTGAATTAGAGAGCTGTTTTTGTTTATTACACCACTTGATCAAATGTGAATTGAAATGTGACAGCGCTAAGAATGAAACTTGGATCTCCTAAAGATGTACTCAGAAAAAGCATCTTAATGTTGGTCATGCCGCTTTTAGAACTCATTTTAGAAATGTGTACTGTGTACCAAATAGTGTTATCTCTGATATGCACTTTGGGTGGGTCACATGCATCCATAAAATCACTGTAAATAATTATGTGAATGAAATCTCTCTTTTTCTATTCCTCAGTGTTTATCTTATTTTGTGTGATGCATCCTCTCTCTCTCTCTCTTTGATGCCTTTTTCAATATGGGATACCTCTAATCATATGACATTGATTATTAATGAAAAATTGAGTGGTGCAGAGGAAAAAGAAAATGAAAGGAGGTAGAATGCAGGAGAGAAAGAAAGAGGTAAAGCAAAAAAAAAAAAAAAAGAGAGAGAGAGAGAGAGATTGTCTAACATTTAGAAATACATGTGCCAGAAGAACATTTTTTGTATTGATATGTGACCCTATATATATATAGCTTTTTAAGAGTAGCAATAAGAATAGCTTTTTCTGAGTGTATATAACAAGACCAATGTGTTTCAGTGTGATTTTGAATTCACTCAATGGAGAGAGACATTTTGAGGAATGACTTAATATAGAAAACTGTGAAGGAAAAAACAAATCGTTTGCAGATGAGGTCATGTGGGCTACCAGTGCTAATTGGATACATGCATATTTGTGGACACACAAAAAAAAGGCCCTTTAATTGATACATTCATAGAGGCAGTCTTAATATGGAGAGACAGGAGCAGCTCTGTCTTTGGCTCTCCGGAGTTCAGCCGTCTCAATCACACAGATGTTAGCTCAGGGACTGGTTTAGCCAAAGGTTAACAGTCAAGCACAAAACACACACAGAGAGATTGAAAATGGGAGAAGTGCAGGCATCCAAACCAAAGAGGGACACATTAGCTGAACCACAAACATAGGCATCATCTGCCAAGAACATAGTCATATTTGCTCTTCTGCCACAGGCCTGTGTTCCATATTTAGGTTATAGTCATAATTTGTAACTTCTTACTGTTAATTCAACCTCCAAAGGCCAGACATGAATTGGCATATTTACTATAATCCAGAATTACATTTGGAAAGACATCAGCCAGTGTAATGTAAAGCATTTTATCCATCTATAAGCAGACGTTCCCTGACACAGCGGTTGCCCGCCGTGTAGTACATCAAGTATCAATGGGATTGAAAGATTTGCTGCAGTAAAATCGGAACACAGATGCCCCGACATTCTCTACAGAGACTTTGACAGCCACGTTCTGCCGTAAGACCAGAGGCAGCCACCGAAATCACGGGCGAACAAGAGGAACGATGACAAGCCTGTGATACACACTTCCACTCTCGCACTGCATACTTTGATTTCCTGCCCCATGGTGATAGTGGGGATTTTACAATATATGCATTCTTACACACTTTTTCTATCCCCATCCTTCAACCAGCCTCCGTTTCTCATTGTTACAGGCTAAGTTATGTATGACAAACGCCTTGGGCAGAATCACCATCAAAGCGTCAGATGGGGGGGAATTCAGCATCTCTAAGCTTCTTACAGATGACACATGTCACGTTTTGAAGTGCGCGGGGGATGAAAGTAGCAAGGAAGTGACGGATTTCGGCACGGACAGTTTTCTCGCGTGTCACAGCCGTCACCAGTAGAACCGCCGATGGAACCGGACTGGCAGGTCAGGGACTCGCCGGGCGTCTGGGCAGCTGTCTGTGGGACAGCATCTCTGGGGCCTGAGTGTCAGACGTATGTCTGGTTCACCTGTTCTGCCCGCTGTGCAACCCCCGTAATGACATGCTGTTACTGATCTGAGCACCAACATGAACACTTTGGCTTCTGCGGCACGGGTGACACCTGGACATTTCAAATGAAAAGTCACACTCAGCTTTTTTCTACATGCTGTTTGCTTGAAGCAATAGTCCAGGTTCAAGATAAGTCAAGCTCCATTGACACCAATGTTGCTTTCCACAAAAATGTGCCTGTTTGTCTTTAACAAAAAACAAAAAATTAAGAGTTATGGCAAGGCATTTTCAATCGAAGTAATAGGGCCAATGTTTAGGGTATTTAAATGTGAAGCCTATAACTTTAGAAAAATACTTTTTTGTTGTTTTTTGTAAGCATACATAATGTTTACGGCCTGCAGCTATACTACTGAAACAGTGAGTGTTTTAATGTTTAGAGATTAGCCCCATTCGTTTCTTTTGGGAGAGCCTAACCCAGATTTCTGCTTTTTTTGAGAATGAGCTGAAATTATTTCAAATGTGTGTTACCTGTATTAAACCCGAAGTATTCCTTTAATGACATATTGTGTTCTTTATATCTCATCTTGAAAAGTTTTCATTTAAAACACCTTTAAAAGTGTTATTTTAGTGATTAACAAAATGGGAAAAATTCACCCAACTCCGAAAAAGTTTCATCCAATACAGCTTTTTGAGAACATATTACTCTGGGGATTGTGCAGACTGCGTCAGGAACTTCATCATTCGAAAAGTTTTGTGTATAAACAAGAGAGTTTAAAAAAGTGAGGAGACAGAATCCGGAGCCATTGCATGCCTAATGCGGCTCCATCTTCTCTCTCCCTTTAAAATACAGCAATGTCAAGTCTTGCTCTGCACGGCTATACATGTGTCTGTACAAGCCGAAGCCTGGTATCAAAAAAAAAAGTTGATTCATAGCAGAACTTCTACCTGTTAGGGCTGTGCGGCGTCTCGTAAACAACTTACAGAATCACAACTTTAAAAAGTGGCCATGCCTTTCGACAGCAACAAACTCTGAAGTGTTTTTTTTTCGCCGGTGTCTTCTCTCCTCTTCTCTGTCTATGTCTTTATTGTTGCTTGATATGTCACCACTGTCTACACTCTCTTGCTTCACATGCTTTCCTTTAGATTTTCTCTGCCATAAATTATTCACCATCCTGTGTCTTTTCTCACTACCTGCACCTCCATTGTCTAGGTACCCATCCAGGCTTCTGAAAGGCCTTTTGCTTTGAGACAGAGTTTGTGAAAGGGAAAGTTAGAGCAGCGATGACAACCACCTTCTAAGCAGCAGTACTTGCAAAAGATATCCTGCACTACCTTGCACATCCAAGCCGAGTCTGGGAAAGATAAATAAATAAAGAAATAAATAAAGCGGATGTATTATTTAAGATTACTATCCAAATACGGCCTTAAATAAAAACTCCGCAACAACACAGCATACAAATTAAATGCGGAGAATCCAGCGTTTTTATTTCGGGTCGCATTCGTTCGTCACATTCGTAGCGGTAATATAAATAAGGTGACAAACACGCTACAGAGCATTGTGTGTTTCACACGATTCCCCCCAGTGAGGGAGACAGAGGGTGTCTATGTAAATCGCCATATGAAACTGCATATGATTACTGTCCAGACACCGGAGAGGTGACCTGATCCCAATTAATCACAGAAACCCAGAGAGAACTGTCAAGTCTCATCTTCATCTCCCTGTCACAGTTCCATTCGATCTCTCTCTCCCTCGCTCACACTCACTCTCTCTCATCCTCCCCTCCCTGCCTTCACGCTCACCTTTATGAAAACCCTCTGTTTGACAGATTGCCGGGTACTAGGCCTCCCTTCCCCCTCCTTTCCCCTTATCGAGCAGTGACAGCGGGGGTTAGGGTGGTAGGCATCCCTGGGAGGGTCTGGAACAATGCTGGAGCCCACACTCACACCCACATTCCCCTTCAAAGACCTCGCTCTCTCTCCTCAGCACATTGGCGGCCATGCTGAGGAGCCAGTGAACTAACACAGCGATGAGATCAAGTGAGAGCTTTCAAGAGAAGCCTCTTATTTATTCTGTCTGTGGCACAGTGATTCTTCCTCCCCTCTTTTCCACCACTCAGATCCTCATGCGATAAAGGAAGACAAGCCAAAGTACTGAAGCTCTCGCACTTCCTCTCCCAGCTTCCCTTTATCTGATACCACCCTACCCATCTCTGTGTCTTGCTTGCTGTCTATTTTTTTTCTTGCTGCATTCTCTTTTTCTCTCACTTTCTATCTATTAGGTTTCAGAGTTATTATTTCTAATAAGAACGGAACTTTTGCTACACCTTATTGTGAAAGTGTGGGGGTCATAATGAAGTACAGTGTAAAATTATAAGGAGAACACACAAATCATTCATGTGAACCTGGAAAACTGCATGAAATAACTTATAAAACATAAAGATGTGATAATGCAGTGATACGACCCAAAACATGTGAGGTTAAAACCAAGGCCTAGGCCCTAGGAGGCCGAACTGATCCTCAGACATCAATGCAGTGACCAGCCTTGCTGTCGGAAACACTGACATCAATAGCAGCTGAGAACATCCAATGAAGAAGGTCTATGAGAAGCAAAAAAAAAATGTAAAAGTCTGATATGCAGAAATGGTTCCTGAGTGCTGGGAGCAGGAGGAAAGTGAAAACAGTGAAGTAGAATGTGGAAGAGTTGGTGTTCATTCCATTCACTGTAAAAATGTTTTCTTAAATGTTTTCAATAAAAAAAATTTAGGGCAATGGTTCACATCTATTTTATATAATAAAATATAACTCATGTCAATGAAAATAAATAACTTGCCCTAAACAATATTTTCTATGTCTATGAAAACTATTTTATAAAACTTGGCACGAAGTGTATTTTTCTTGTTGAAGTAAGTCAGTTAATTTAAATTGTTTTTTGTTTGGATCAAAATAATATTGTTTGTGCCAGGTTTTATATAATAGTTTTCATAGACATAGAAAATATTGTTTAGAGCAAGTTATTTATTTTTCACTGGATCAAGTTATAAAAATATAGATGTGAACCATTACCCTAAATTTTTTTCATTAGTTGAATGAAAACATTTTTACATCTACATCAGCTGTTTTACATTTCCAATTTTAAAACTAGAAAATAATAATAATAAAAAAAAAAGCAAACAAATAATGGAACATTTATGCAATTTTCAGTTCCAAATGTTAAATTTAAAAACACAACAAAACATATAAAATATATTTTCAGTTAACATGCATTTTAGTCTGAGACTAGGCCTTAAGCTTTGTCTGTGAAACCGGGAGTATAATGTTTATATAGCTATGCTCTCTTATTACAGTTATGAGGGCCATACTTACACTTCCAAAAGCATCTCTTCCATTTCTTCTTCCCTCCAAAACTGCGTCCTCCAGGGGCCTCTATGGGGAACGTCTCCTTCGTGATTCGTGTCTGAAGCATACATACAAAAACTACAACAGTATTGGGCGGCTACAGTCTACGAGTCACACCGGCAGTGACGTCATAGGCTGTCACCGGCTGTCAGCTGTTTTACATTTCCAATTACCACAGCGGCCCCTAGAGGACGCAGTGTCTCGTTCCCTTCTTAGAGAACCATGATTACATTCGTAACCTAAGACGTTTTTCGAAGGAAATAGAGAGTGATACAATGTAAATAGCAGAAAAGAACGTTAACTGAGCTATCTAAAACAAAATTTCCACCTTCTCATCCACAGCTCCTTGAACTCTCACACAATCACAGTGACAGAATGGCATTGGTAATTGAAGCAGCACCAATGTGGGTGTCCAAATTTGGTCCGTGGCCTTCGGTCTGATCACACACACTTGCAGCCTATCACACACACTATATAAGCCTTGGACTTCCTCTTCCTCCTTGCCGAGTATTGCATTGCATTTAGCACTCCCGTGTGTTAGCACTTTACAGAGCCACTTCCTAGCTTCCAAAGTTAAGTTTTGTATTTTGTTCTGCCCTGGAACATTCTAGCCTGCCTTTTGCCTTACCCTTTTGCCTAGCCCCTTGGATTATGTTCGCCACCAATCTACTCTTGCCTGTTAAGGATTACTCTTGTGCCTTGCCTGTGTTATACCTGTTAGTCACTGTTATGACCATGTCTTTGTCTTATCCCAATAAAGCTTTGCATTTGGATCCGCCCACTTCACGCTGTTGTCACTCTGTTACAGTGGGGGACACGTGGTAATATTAATAATTTTAATTTAAGTTAATTAACTTAACCTTGATATTTTACATTCGTCAAAACAAAAATGTCTTATTTGAGCTCTTAATTAAGAATATTTATATTTACAACTTAATATAACTTTTTAACTTTTTATAACTTAATATAACTTTTTGAACTAAAAAAAAAAAAAATCTATTACTTGAAAACTAAAACAAAAAATTGTAAACTGAATTGAAAGGCAAATTATTAATTGGATGAGGAACTGCTTGAAAAGCTTTTTTAGTGTTGCATGGCCTACAACCTATAGTGAATCAAAAGGAAATAGATTATTATATGTATTGTTTTTCTTAAAACCTATAGGGTGCTACAGAATTCTGGGTAAAGTATTGACAAACCCAGCAAATGGGTTGTTTTGATCCAGCAATTGGATTAAATGTTTAACCCAACCTTCTGGGTTATGCTTTAAATGAACCCCAAATATGTTAATTTAATAGTAGCCATTTATTTAAAATAATCTGCAAGACTTATGTACACGTGGATAGATATATCTAAATGTAAAACATGATTGCACAAAAAATAATGAAAAAACCTCACCATATTGTAGTACTACTTTTGCTGCTTATGCTAATTATACCAATCATCTTGTCAAGACTTGAATGATGTCTTTGAAAGAAGGGGATATGATGTCACATTTCAGTCATATTCTGTGATCTGTTCATTATTTTTGCTTGCAGTCAAAAAAAAAAAAAAAGTTTAGCATAAAATGACAAAGGATGGACTCAAGATGGAAGATGATCTCATTTAATGCCATTCTTTCCCTTCAACACAGGCCTAATGAGCGCCATCTGTCTGTGCTATCATTTTCGGTGCAGTGACATGTATTCCCCAGTTCTTTACATTCTTGATTTTAGTCAAGATCAAAATAGCTCAAACGTGGATGAAAGTGGCATTCGACATATAAAAGTCACGCCTTAGCTTTGTCTTGATTTAACGTGATATCACCATTTGGGTATTCCCTTTGAAATCGGAGAACTGGCATCTGCAGAAATCACAGAGGAAGTCAGGAGACTGCATATCACATGCTGTTATATCTCCATTGCTCGAGCAGCTGTTCATGAGACTTTTATCCCAAACTACTTCCATCTCTTCAATTGTTCCCCATGTAACTTGGCTCAGCCGACGAACTCCACCCTCAAGACATGTTGAGTTAATATTGTAAAAATGTGTTTTTCTGTTGTCGCTGTTGACTCGGAGAGAACATATAACCGTGTCACCTTTTGTTACAGGAAAACCAAAGGTTACGGGAAGAGTTTAAAGTATGTTTTCGTACATCTCACCTCAATTAACTGGAACATAGAGTTTATCTGTCATCATTTGAGAAGGAAACTGCTCTTGATAGCAGGCCTGCTCTCCACCCTCAGTCCTGCCTACAGTGGCAGAGTGTCTGGATCTCTCTCCGGCAGTTATACGGCGTCTCGTTAGTGGTTGTGTCAGTCTATGATCTCAGTAATGATGAGGCTGTAAAAGTGCCAGAGTTAGCCCAGGCTCCACAGGGCCCTCAGGGCCAAAGGGTGACTAAGGGGGAGGAGAACCCATATTAGGAGGCGTGTCCCTGGAGAGAGAGACTGGTGCAGCTCCTCCCTCCCTCCAGAACTCCAGAGGCAGAGTCCCTGATGGAACGAGGAACCCGTACGCCTGCCGTTCTCTTCCATTCCCGTTAGCTTCTTCACCCAAGCCATGCAAATATTGTAAAAATATTTTAAGGCCTATTGCTTTGGTAATGAGCCCCCTAGTGAATTCCAGCACTTAAACTGGCTCTCTAAGCATCAGGTGAAATCATGTCAAACTAATGCTCTGAGGACGCTTGTTGTGGAGAAGAGGGGTATAAAACAACAAAATCTGCATTTTTATAGCATTTTTTTCTTTTCTTACCAGTTCTCACCAAACTGGGTGTGCTGTCCTACTTCTGCTCTTATTCTTGGTTTTGGTTTGTTTTGAGTTTTTGTTCTGCCAGTGCTGTGAAATCACAATAAACAGTGACACTGAGATGAAGGAACACAGAAGATGCACAAATAAAACATTATAATGCAATCGGTTGAGGATCATTCTAAATTCAGTTCAGTTCATTTTTTTTCCTTCCAAAAGAAAGATAAGGGTAAGTTATTTATGCTTATTTATTTCACTTCTTGATATTATTATATCTTAATGGGAATTTTGACTTTTCTATTTTTTGGTTATTTTATTTTATGGTACAAATAAAGAAAGTGACAGTGACACCAGAGACTAAATAATATTTATATCAACAATCAAACGACTGTAGAATTATATAAAATGAGAATGCTGACTATTAGCAGTTTTGGAAAGGTTACTTTTGGAAATGTAAGGTTACAAAATGTAATAAGTAGTGAAACTATTTTAATTACTTTATTAAAGTAATGTAACTGATCACATCTGATTACTTTTCTGGATTTCTAACAAATGTTTTCAACTGTTTTTCAAACATTTAAGGCGAGACACTGCAGGCAAAAACAGTTTTTTCAGTCACCTGTCAAATTTGAGATTTCTGGCTTTTTGGTTTTTCACCAAAAAAAGTATGTTTTCAGACTAGTGGAAAGAAAACATCCAAAAGACACTGTTGAGTGTTTCTTTTATAGCACTTTATCTATTTGTGTCAATAGATTTCAATTACAATACATATATTTAAAGGACATTTTCTCAAAATGAGTTTTTTCTCCTATACTGAGCCATAAATCTCCACTTCAGTAGCATTTACACACACCAAACTTTACATTTGTATTCCTGTCTATAACCTGAAGGTTGTTACAGAGGGATTTGTTCATATATAATTAACTTGATTATATACAACATTTTATTCCCCCCAAACTTTTTAAAAAATACAGTTTTTTGTCTGTTCTAAGTATTTTCTGAATTATGGAGTGACAAAATGACATACCCAAAATCCCCTCTGTAAAAACATTTGACTCTAATATGCCAAAAAAAAATTAAACAAGAAATTTGAAACTGACTTCATCCAATGATTTAGATTTTTGTTCTAGAAATGTATGCAAATTAGTGCATATTTCAATAAACCATGCCTCATTTGCATACTGAAACCTAACATTTTAGAAAACTTGTAATACAGTTATTTATTTATTTTTTTTTTTTTTGCAATTATCAATGTAATCAATCATCTGGGTAAGTAAGGTGATAACTATTAGTTTTATTATTTTTTTTTTTTACCCTATTCACCAGCAGTGTCTCGCCTTAAAGCAGGCAGGGTTTACTTTACAGTAGTACTCAACACTAATTACTGTCAAAAACAATAGTTATGATACTGTTTTTGAAATCAAATCTTTGCACAGTTATGGCCGAGAAACACTGGCATCTAATAATGCCTTAAAAAAAAAACAGGTAATCTCAAAAAATAAAGCATATACATAAACCCATATAGGAAATTAAACAGTTATCGAAAAATCATGTGTTCTATTCTGTGTCCTAGCTAAACTCCTGAAACATTGGTGTCTCATATTTTAAAGCAGTCAGTGCAAATGGGGAAAGAAGTCAAATCTATATGTGTGTGAGAATATTCAAATGCACCCCCGCATCCCTTGTAATCGTTAACATTTTCATAACATTTTTTTTTTCCAGTAAACTGTAACTGATAACAATTACATTTATTTTGTGTAAATGTAACTAGTTACTTCCCAACGCTGACTATTCGAAATCTTAGAAAAGGAGTCAAGAGCCATACCCAGCCCAAGGTGCAGTGCAAAGCTACTCAGCTGTCCTGGCGCTGGCTGGAATTACAACTATCCAAAACAATCATGGGCAAGACTACAATACTAACCATGCGATCCAAAAACATTTTGGGAGACTGGCATTCAATTAGTGGATGGCCAGACTATCACTGTCCAGAATATCAGACCCACAAGCCAGACAATGAGGAGGCAAATTAAACAAAAGGCCAGACGGTGACTGTGCATGTAACTGTAATCAGCAGTCCTAAGTCCCAGGCCGTCAACGTACCAACCAGCACCCTTACAAAACCATTACTGCACAGTCATTCTAATTTGAACAGTGAGGCAGACAAAGTGGCCAATACAGAGAGAGGAATTACCCAAAGGCACGCGCCTGTCTGCATGTCATGTGAGACAACCAATTAAAATCACTTATTGCCAGAGTAATATCCTGCGCTATAGTGGTAGAAGAAAACAGCTTTGGGAGGATTATCTCTGCCGTAACCTGATCTCATTCACTCAGTCTCAAATCTCAGCCTCGCTGCTGCAGGCTGTGAGAGTCCTGGGCTTTGGCTGACACTCTGGCCAAAGTTTGGAGGAGCCACAAAGGCTGGGAGAGACCCAAACTAGGTCGGAGGGGACAAATGGCCACTCACGCTTCCCTACACACACACAAAATGTATCAGAATCACTTTGTATGCGAGAGTAGAATATTTACGGTCATGCTCGATACAATCTATGGGCCCTGTCCATAAAACACAAGCATAACAAATTTCTGTGTAAATCGTGCGTAAAACCATGCCTACATAAAATGAAGCCTTCAATTCAACAGGGACAATTTATGTGCGAACGGATTTATGCATAAATTCATTCTGCTCATGTTTCATATGTGTTAATAAGGAAATGGGTCCACAGGTGTCGTCGTGACATCTGTGCTCTGTACAATAATGCCATAAGTGTCCAGTATAAAGAGCAGGTGCTGAGTGAGTGCCTGTCTAATCATGCTATTTTTACAGGCTTCAGACTTTACCCACACATGTCCCATTGTAAGCTTAATTCACCACAGCTCCATGTTCTCCCATGTAAAGGACTTTTCATTGGCCAAAGCAAAAATACTTTAGAGGCCCAGTTAAATAATAAAACACATTAGGAATAACTCAAAGGTTAAGCGTGTACAATGCCTCTGAGATCATCCCGGGCTTTAAAAAGCATTTAGAATCATATGTTTAAGGGCCCATAAAATGACATCATTTGTCCAGCAGGAGCGGCAAGTGTCAGCAGCAGTTATTCTCTCTCTATGCAGTCAGAGCGGGCCACTGATCCACCCCGCCAGCTTTGTGGCTTTCTCGGGCTGCTAACCAGAGGACAGCCATGACTTGAGTGACAGGATGAGTCTTGCCATTTACCTACTCGAGGCCGCATGTTATTAAAAAAAACTTACATTAATTCCCGTCTATGGAGAACGCCGCAGAGAAACCATCACTGGGCGACCCAAAACCCCAAGAGGCTGTGCCGGTTTAGTCTAAGTTTGAACTGGCACTGAAGAGCGTACTTTCCCGCTCTTTTCCTAGTTTGGATGCCAAGTTACACACGCATACACAAAGACGGGGTTCTCAAGAGCCTGACGGTTGATGTTTAGCTCTATTTAATCTGTCCTGAACATGGAGCAACGTGAGGAAATCAGCATTGTCGAGTTGTTGTGGCAAGTGGTGAGGTTGAATCCGTCAACACAGACTTTCCACACTGTAATTATACACTGCCACTGAGGATTGAGACACCATGTTATTCTTAATTATCACATTGCTTGAATTCTTATACCGTTCTAGCGCATTCCAGGCGAGAAATGTCGTCCGACATTTCTGAATATGTTAAACCCAAGCCAAATGGAGACGAGCGTGCCTTTGAGTGGCTTTTATTTTGGCGCTTGGATGGTCATTGACTATATAAACACCATATTGCCATCCATCTGTGCCCCTCTCAATAAAACACACAGTTCATATAACAGTGAAGTCACACCAACTAGAAACATACAAATCCGGGGAACCTCTTTTCTTCCCATCTTCCACTGTCAGAACAACTGCTTGGCAGCCTATTGTTGGCAGCAAAAGTTTGGCTCGGACCCATCTGGAGCCAGGCAGCCCGCACATTCTCTGGGTATAGAGCTAATGAGGCCTGCTGATAGACCAGCCGTGGTCACGCTGGTGTGGGTTACAAATATAAAGCCTTGGGCTGTATGAATCCTCCATGTTGTGAAGTAATTCTTCGGACTGTGGGAATGTAATGCTAAAGGCTTGGGCCAGGACAGACACACAGCTGATGTGCTCAAAAACCTGTCTGTGCTTCTGGAACCTGATTAGAACACAGAGCACATGAAGACAGAGTTTGAGCATGGCCAGGGATGGTGAAGGTTGGCATGTCAACCGTGGAGCGATGAGGCAGGATTCTGGAATAAAGAAGAGACAGGGCAAAGCTTCAGCTGGATGGCTGTGTTTTGGCTTTTGGGATGAGGGAGACTGGGACAGGCAATGCAAGCCCAGCCTTGGAATGGCTACAATGGATAAAAGGGCCGTGACAAGCCCCTGTCTGGATGAGAAGTATACGAGTAGGTCAGCCAATGTTTGACTTTCTGCAGTCTCTTGCTAGTTTTTCGGCAATCATTACACAGACACATCATGCCTTCAAAGGGTTTCTTAAATTCATACCCTAAACACGTTAAAGTATTTAATGTATAATATATTCATATATAAAGTATGATTTTCATGATGATAAGAGATCAGTCATTAATATTTAGTTAAAAGAAAAATACAAAAATAGAAAAATCCATTGGTTCCTGTACTGTCAAATTGTAATTCTCACAGATACCGAACTATTGAATCTTTAAAACCTAATAAAATATTATCACAAATATATATATTCTTAATACCTTCAGAAACTGACATAGTTGCTCCAATTCAACAATGGACTAAAGACACGGGTACAGATCAAATTATCAACTGGCTTCTTGCAATATTTATTACATTTATTCTATGTCCTGCAATACCAAAATCCAAAAGATTCAGTATAAAGTAACTCATAGAACTCATATCACAACATATTAATATTTAAAATTCTACTTCATTAAAATAAATGTAAAATAAATCACACAAAAAAAATCAATCAACTTAAATAATATACAAAAGTAGGCATCACTTTAAATTATGATGTAAAAATAAAATAAGATTTCTTCAAGATTAAATTTAGCAACATTATTAGTGTTTTCAAAGATTAACTTAGTGAACGCAATGACATGAATGTATGTTAAATAGTAATAAATGTTAAAACAGGAGAAATGAACGTGCACAATTAAACATTCAATATCAAAACGTTAATGTCAGTCAATAACTGATATGAAACTAACATTATGTAATGTGTATATTGTGCATCCCTAATAAAAATATAATTTATAATATTTTATTGACACATTAGGCCCCACTTTATATTAGGTGGCCTTAACTACTATGTACCTACTTCTCTTACCATCTTCATTTCTCTCTTAAGTCCACCTCTTGGAGATACTGTGGGGTTGACTGATGCTGTGTGGATGTGATGCATTCTCACCCAGACTTAGTCTTATAATACTGCCAGCTGTGCTATGCAGTGTTGCCATGCCAGTCTTGCCAGGACACACAAGCAGGGGGGTTAGGGTTTAAAGATTGAGCCCCCCTGTCCCACCAGTCTACCAACCCCACCTTGGGGGTCTTTGATGGGGGGGTGGGAGTTGTGGGGGTCAGTGTGCCAGGGCTGCCCTCTGGTGTTGAGGAAGAAAAGAATGAGTGTAAACAGTGGGGAAGGGCAAATCTGGCAACCCGGCCTTTCTGAGTTAAACAGATAATTGGCCTTATTGATGTATAAAAGATGCCCCACTGTGCCTCCAGAATCTCCATTAGGGCTGAAAAGTCTAAATAGTTTATGAGCTGCTTCTGAATACAGAAATAGAAAGATTAATCTTCTCCCACAGTGTGCTTACTGATGTGTGTGTGTGTGTGTGTGTTTGTGTGTGCGTGCACACCTTTTTTCCCACTCTGTTCTCTACATAAATATAGCTTCAGGGATTAATTGCATAAAATATCCAGCAATGATGAAAAGCATGAGCATAACAGACTAAAGGGAGGTTAATGAAGATAGTCACAGTCGAATCCAGAAAAGTCATCTTTGATATGGATTTGAAGATGACACTGAGGATAAAAACCTATTTAGATATTCAGAGAGCAATCTGCCATTTATATCATATAGTGTGTATATATATATATATATATATATATATATATAAAAAAAAAAAGTTCTGTGTACGTTTAGAAATTACCACTGGATTATGAGAACTTGGTAAGAAAAGGAAGAATAAGTTATGGCTGCCATGGACATTGCAATGCATTTCCCCCCCTCCTAGAGGAGCTCAGTTTAAGTATTCAGCCGACGAACTTTGAGATCCTGCCACTCTCCCTCTGATCAGACTCTCTGATCCCTTTGATCAAAGTGAGTTCTATAATTTCAACTTGGGTTTAAACTTTAAAACTTCAATATGCTCTCAATAAAACCTCTGAAATGTTCTATTTCTGAGAAAAATAATGACATACCCACAATATGTAACCAAGTTTATTGGGGGAAACCCACGGCTTCCAGTCTAGCGAGGAGAGGTATCTTAAACACGGCGCTGCTGTTTTTAGAGGTCCGTGTGCATGTATTTACATTCAAATGCACTTCTCATAATTACTCTGGGACAGACGGCGTAGGGTTCTATCAATGAGGAATGACACCTTGTTAAGTTAGGAATTCTCTTTGTGTTAGTGAGGTTTCTCTAGTTAATCTTGCACCTTGCTTGATCTACAATGCTGTAATTGGGATGCAGGGAGAAAAATCCTGTCTCATTGAGCTGGGAGCAGAACAATGAAAGAAATGAATATCACACCCAGCGTTACCTTTCTAATCAATTCTGTGTGTGAGCTCTCAAAAGCAGGCTTGTACTTTTTAATGAGGACAGGGGTTTTTTGGTATCGCTATGTTTTTGACACCGATAGGATTACAAGGCCAATTAAGGAAACTTTTACTTGAGCTGAGAATATCTGTCTTTTCTTCTTTTGTTGAGGTCTGTTTGTTGTTTTTATCTTGAGGACAAAATTCTACTAAACATGTGGATGTGTACGATATGTAGCTTAGTGCGTGTGTGCGGGCTTCTGGGTCTGAAGTCTGAAAGAAGATTTTTACTATTAGATGAGAAAGATAGAACACAAATAAAGAGAGAGAGAGAGAAAAAAACATTTCAGTGCTGGATTTTGTTATTTTTTTCTGTATGTGCATCCATTCGACAGAGTAATTTTCTTTAAACTAAAGTTCATTAGTTAACATTAGTTAATAACTAAGAACTAAGAATGAACAATACTTCTGAAGCATTTATTAATCTTAGTTAATGTTAATTTCAGCATTTACTAATTCATTTTTAAAATCACAAGTTGTGTTTGTTAACATTAGTTAATGCACTGTGAACTAACATGAACAAACAATGAACAACTGCATTTTTATTAACCAACATTAACAAAGATTAATAAATAGTGTCATAAATGTTTTGTTTATTGTTTGTTCATGTTAGTTAATACATTAATTTGAACAACTGACACCTAATTGTAAAGTGTTACCATTATTTTCTTATATATTTATATCTTGTAATAATTAATAATATCTTGAATGAATTTTTGTGAATGTATGATGTTTTTTCAAATGTACATTTCTATACATTTGTATGTAAATTCAGAAACTGGTAGTAAATTGCACAAATTAGCCTTTTAAATAGAGACTCATATATATTCATATACAATGGAGAAAACTAGTATAGAAACCATTTTTTATTCAGAAATTGATGGAAAACTTCACAAAAAATGACAACAAATTGGATGTGTGCAATTTTTAACATTAACATAATCTTAAAATCTTAACATACTTAAAAATTGTTGTTTTATCTACATCTTTGAAAAATATTTTTTCAGTGTACGCACACACACACACACACACACACACACACACAGAGACATGTATTGTTTTGTTTCTGAATAATAAAAGTGCAAAAATTTCACCTGCCGCCCAACTCTCTGTCTTTCTCTTCCCCTCATTCTCTTGTAGACCCTCCCTCACAGTTCCCTTCATATTTTGCAATGTTTTTGATAACTTAAAGTGGCTGAGAGAGAGTAAGTGTGTGTGTCATAACACTTCTCTGAGCTACCTATATTTATGGCTGAAAGTGAATTCTTGATGAGCACTGAGATATCAAAGGCTCCACGATCAAAGCTTCTCTAATAAGCAACCCACTGTTCTCTGAAAACCTGGACTTTTTATCGCACTCGGTCTCTACCTTCTCCTTAACTGGGATTATGCAAAAAGAGATGCGGGGAGAGCAAACATCTGTAGTCGCATTGTCATTCTCTAGTCTTTAATTTGTTCATCTGTACACCTTTGTAGAGGAAAATGTCCCGGCACAGGTTTGCCTTTCTGACTGTCGCCGCTCCCCCTTCGCCCCCCGCATTGAAATTTTGCTGTCACTTTTGAAAGCTCACCTGACGTGCCTCATGCTACACTTCCTTTAGTGTGTGTTAGATTTATTTCTCCCTTTTGCTCGGCGGTGTGGTGCTGTTTGTGCTCTGGGAACACATGACGGGGGTTAGGAACGCGAGAGAGCGAGAAAGACGGAAACCACAGCAAAACCATCCTGAAACAAATCCAACACTAAACAGTTTGTAATGGAGACTGGATGTTTATGTCTGCGGGATCTAAATTTTGTTTTGTGTGACTTCTACATATACAAAAATATCTCAAAGTGAACTGGAGATTGAGAGTCTGAAGGTGTCTTCTCTACATCTCCTCACACAGTTTCATGACAATACAAGCGGCTCAAGTTCAGTCCTGAGTGGTCATGTGATTCACGGTTCATCTTTTCTTCCCTGCTGCCTCTCTGGACCACAGTCTGCCTCTATCACGTTCTTTCATTAGTAAAGGAGAATGTAATCGAGTGTGCCACGCAGTCTTTAAGAGTTGTCTCTTTCAAACATGTCTATGATTAAGAGGGCCAGGCGATTAAAGAGAGCTCAGCAGACTTGTGAAAACATGTACTTACACACACACACACACACACACACACACACTTGAGGCGGTTGCATGGATGATTAAAATTTAATGATAATGATACAGTTATGCATTGGGAAACACACTGAGGTTAAATAATGATAATAGCGCTTCACCCCCCACCCTCACCCCCTTTTTTTGACATCTGTAATAATGCAAATCTTCACTGCAACACGATGGCATAATTACCGGGTATGTTAAAAGCATTTACAGAGCAGACGTTCCAATGAGCAAGCACACCTCCCAGTGTTAAAGGCTTTAAGCGAGACGAATATTGATATTAAAGAGAGTATAAGTACACTGCTGGTGTGATAATGTATGTGATTATATATTGGAGAAGAGCAGTGCTCTCCTCCCTCTGTGATGGACATGCCCTGAAGATTTTTTTTTTTTTTTTCCCCTTAACCCTCATGATCTGCTGAGATTGACTCATTGACGTTAATGTTTTTTATGTTTGTGGTGCCAGAGACCGCAATGGTTTAAATATAAAAAGAATATATTTTATACAGCAAAGACGTGTTACATTGATCAAAAGTGACAGTAAAGATATTTATCATGCTGCAAAAGGTTTCTGTTTGAAATAAACACTGTTCTTTTGAACTGTTATTCATCACAGAACCCTGAAAAAATTAATCACATTTTCCACAAGTATATTGGTAACACTTTTGAATAAGGAACACATATTCACTACTAACTATAAGAGTTTTTAATAATGCATATTACTAATCAAAAATTTAATTTTGATATATTTATTACATTTACAAAATATCTTCATGTAACACGATCTTTACTTAATATCCTAATGATTTTTCGCATAAAATAAAAATCGATAATTTTGACCCATTCAGTGTATTTTTGGCTATTGCTACAAATATACCTGCGCTGGATTTGTGGTCCAGGGTCACATATTTAGATCAGAAGAGGGCAATGCAAAGACTGTCAGCCTGGCACTGCACAGTGTCTTGTTATCTTTGGAGCCATCTTCATTGTTTGTTTTACTGCGTTTGCTTCTCTTGTTATTTACACTACATGCGTGAATTGGTGGGCAGGGCTAAACAGGCAGTGATGTAGAAGCAGGCGTTGATCTTTTTTCTGTGGAGGTGGATACAATTACATCATAAAATGACACATTTCACAACCTGTAGTTTTGGCAGATTGAAACATAAGCTGTTTTTAGACTAATGAGAAAGTTTTGAGTTCTGACACATGCAGGATGTTTTTATAGTACAATGACCTCTTATATGTCAAAAGATCAAGGGAATTTAGATTTCTCAATTTATGGCCCCATTAACAGCTACCTAATTAACTATTAACAAGCAGCAAATTAGGACTTTGTACAGAGAAAACTTCATTTGGACAGCTTTAAAGGTGATTTTCTCAATATTTAGATTTTTTTGCACCCTCAGATTAGTCACATTTTGGCCAAATATTGTCCTATCCTAACAAACCATACATCAATTGAAAGCTTATTTATTTAGCTTTCAGATGTATAAATCTCAATTTCAAAAATGGACTCTTAGGCCACGTGTCCACCAAAGCATTTTAGCCAGCTGAAAACGCTAGGCACTCTGCTAAAAAAGGCCCAGCTGTGAGCACTTGGGAGCGCAGCGTTTTTTTCCATTGAGACGCAGTAGTTGCTGTAATACAGAATATAAGCTGAAGTATATGGCAGACGCATCGCGAATGTTCTCCAAGCATTATTGTTCATAACAATAATTTGGTAGTTCGCTAATTCCATCTGGTAAAGACAAAAATACTCTGAGACAAGCAATATTATGCTGCGTTCCAGGCAAGTTTTTGAGCCCGTAAGTCACGACTTCAAACCACGACTCACAACTTTGTAGTGTTCCTAGCAAATCACGGCAAACTGCCTGAGCTCAAGGAATTGTGGTAGCTAGATGTAAACAAACCAGCATGGTGGACCATATGGGGCTTATGCTCATTTACAATCATTTCTATCGCCAAAGGTGCTTACTCCTTGCTTATTTGAGGGAAACGGAGGAAAAACGGCTCATAAGGCAAGAATAAGGCAAAAATATACCTTTTATTATTCATTATTTGTATATTTGGAAATGCATCGGTAGGGGCTGCTATATATATTGTTATATATTGTTTCACGGGCTATTTGACATCAGAGCACGGAACTGGGAGTACATCGATCAAGTATGAGTCACGGGTTTGACTGCCATTCCAATGCACTTTCACGGGTAGAAGGTTGGAAAAACACGGGTAACGGGTTGCCTGGAATGCTGCATTAAATTCTCCATTGCTGTTCTGTCATAGTACAAGCAGGGTGGTTGGTAGTCCCGCCCCTCCTCCACTGTGATTGGTTAGCTGACTAGTGACAGTGATGAGTGCAGTGTTTTACTCAAACTTGAACATTCTTCAACTCTTGGTGCGAAAAAAAAATGCCTGAGCGTTCAGCGCAAAAAAGATGCTTAGTGCTCGGCACGCTCCTGCCATTTTAAAAAACGCGGCACTCCCAATGAGAACAATTGAACAGATACACTAGCTGCGGGAAAAAACGCATTGGTGGACATGTGGCCTAATGACTAGTTTTGTTAGTAGCAGCTTGGTTCTTTCTTTACTTCATTTTACCACAGATTCTTTTACAAACAAGTTACAATTTGAAGCAGGATTTGCAGAAATATTGAAACTAAAAGATGATGCTGTCTCAAATATATTGGATCAGTCAGTAATGTTGCACCACAAAAGATGTTTTCATTACCTGATTACTATTGGTTTGTCTGTTATTATGGATAGTAATATGTACTGCGTATTTATGTGTTTGTAACCTAAATTACAGCAGTGTCCAGTTAGAGCCTCAAACATACAACTGTTAGCCAATCACAGCAGTGGGCACTTACTTCTGAGTCTACAATCCTCCACACCTATTTAAACAGAGCGTTCTGATGAGGGAGGTCAAAGCAGGACAGAAAATAGCCTATTACTTCTAAATTATTTTGTTTTTTGATGTAAAAATATCTTGATAACATTATAAGTGGATCTCAAAGAACAGTACAAAATAATAAAACAAGGCAGTTCATGACCCTTTTAAGTTTAGGTATAGGGAAGGATAAAGGGAACTAAAATATGCTTGTGCAGAATAAGAGATGCAAAAATGAGATAATGATACTGAATGAATGCTCTTGACACATATTATTATACATCCATCAAATACTTTTACTTCAAACTCACTGAAATACCACCCTCAGTCTAATCAGATGTACCAGTACTTACACAGAAATTCATACATCGGAACCTGATAAAAATGCATAAAAAAAAAGATGGATTTGGATTTAGAGGCTTTTGCATCTGAACTCTTCAAGTACTAATAAACAATAACAAGCAACTAGTTAATAGTGAGAATTGGTCTCTAAAACAAAGTGTTACCAATATATTAAGAAGCACATCATTTATTTAAACATTAATAATAATTAAGAAATGATTCTTTAGCAAATCAGCATATTTGAATGATTTCTGAAGGATTCTGTGACACTGAACACTGGAGTAATAGCTGCAGAAAATTCAGCGTTGACATAATTCAAAATATGGGTAAAACAGATGTGAAAATCAATACAGAAAACTAATTCATATTAAAGCGGTCATGAAATGGAGAATCAAAATTTTGATATTTACATATACAAGGTTACTCTACAATAGAAACATACTGCAAGTTTCAGAACTAACTCCTACCCTATGCATTTAAATTTGAAATCATTGTCATACAATATGTAATCTGTACTGCAGTTGGATAAAGATGAGAGGTTGCAAGACCATCAAATTCAGATTTTGTTCTGTCAGTGAATGTTAACAGTATATCTGAATATAGATATTTTGTTACGTTTATATTGATTTACATTGCAAATGGTTGCATTGTTTCAATTTCTTCTGCTTCACGCTCAAACATATATGCCTCTACTGTTTGCCATTCCAAGTCTCACAACACAACACAACACAACATGCTATAAAGCAGTATGCATGCAATATGGTACAGTGAAGTTAGCCAATCACAGTAGAGGGCATTTACTTCCACTTCAACATGAGGTAATGCCCACTGAACTTCTGTGTTTCACAGAAAGTGAAAATGTGGATGGAAAATTATAAGTTTTAGAAATACTGGACCTTTTGCAAAAACTTTTTTTCATTATCATGTGAAATTCAATGCATTTATTCATATTTTTATATGAGGTCTCTGAAACCCAGACATAGATAATGTTAAATTATGCATGTTATCAAGTTATCATTTTGTTAACACTCCTTTCTCATTAGATTAGGAAAAGTCATGAAGAATAAACCTTGCACTTAAAACGTAAGCATTTTTTGAGCTGTTAAAATGGCCTTGGGGTCTCTAAGAGCCTAAAGACAGCATGAGGGTTAAACAATGTTTACAGCGCTGGAGGTCTGAGTTTATCTTTCAGACACAATTTTAATTAGTGTTAGTTTAATTGACGAATAGCACAGATGAAGGAGCAGCAGGGAGGAACGTAAGTGGCCTTAGGCATCCTGATGATTTCCTTTGTTAAGACACTTACAATAGTGGACTAAACACAGCCATTAGAAGAGGCTTCAGATGATCTCTGCATGTTCAGTGATTCATTACAAATGTCACTGATCCATCCATCTAGACTGTCCTCTATTCATCCAATACTCTATCTATTCTCTACAACAAAGCTGGAACAGAGTTCAAACATGCAAGATTGTGTCCCAGTGTTTTCATAGCTGGCCGTTTTGGGGTCATTTCCCCTCCGGGCTTAGTATCCATCACTCCTCTAGCAGGAGCGGACAAGGTCCTAGAGTAACACTGGTGGCCCCAGGCTTTCCTTAGTCACTAGCCCTTGTCTGGGATGGCCACTGGGGCCTTCAGGCCTGCAGCTGGCTCCCTCATGACCCCTGAACTCTCCAACACCTTCATCATCTTATTAACCTCACCGCCCACACACAATCAGGCTATTAACACCAGGCAAAACAAAACACACACTCGGCCTGTTTTGTCATCGCTCAGATTATAGCCATTACTGACATCAACTCCTCCCAAAAAGCAATACAGTCTGCTAGTGATAGATTATCATTCAGATTGTATCTGTCAGTCAATTACCACATTCATGCCATTAATGAGGACGTTTAAAAGGCTCTTAAAACAACACAGCTGTGGTAGTTTTATTCAGTTCAGTTAGTATAACAGTTTTCAAGGTCAAAGATCATTTTAGCATTAATAATTTTTTTTTTTTTTTTTTTTTAGATTAATAAGGCTATGGCATAATCTGGAGGTGTTGTGTACTGCACATATAAAGAAAACCTCTCTACTTAGGTACATATGCAAAGTCAATACATATTATCAATACATATCAATATCAATATCTATCTATTTATCTATATCTATATCTATATCTATCTATCTATCTATCTATCTATCTATCTATATATATATATATAGAATAAATATCATAAGTACTACACAAACTGAGGAGAATTATGTATTGCATCACACTCTATATCTCTATATACTGTATATAAGTCACACACACACACACACACACACACACACACACACAGGTTTCCATGTTTTACAGGGGACATTCCATAGGCGTGTTTTTATACTGTACAAACTGCGTTGTCAATCTCCTTACCCTAAACCTATGCCTCACACAAAACTTTCTGCTATTTTAGATTTTGTTAAGTGTTTCATTCTGTATGATTTACAAGCTTGTTTCATCGTTGAGACCTAGAATGCGCCCACAAGAAAATTTACTGGTATTACTACACTTGTGGGGACATTTGGTCCCCATAATGTAGGGAATACTAGATACACACACACACACACACACACACACACACACACACACACACACACACACACACGTTGGGTTTCCATGTTTTTTTGGGGGAGCATAAGCATAATTGTTTTTATACTGTACAAACTGTATTTTCTATCCCCCTTACCCCCTTTTTTAAAAAAAAAAAAAAAAAACTGTATGATTTCTAAACTTGTCTCCTCATGGGGACCAAAAACTGTCCCCACAAGGACAATGATTTTGCCATCTTTGTGTCTTTTTTTATATATATATATGTATTGTATTATATATGTAATCATGAGAACATGTTCAATGGGAAATTTGACTTCATTTTTTTTTTTTTTAAGGGAAAAAAGAAGAGAAAAGAAGAACAAAAGTCACCCCCATTCCCCTAAAGTAATGAATTTCAGAATCTTGAGTAAAATAATTAACTATGAAATATTGATGAATTAAGACACAGCTGCAGCTCCTCAGTTTCAGGATCCAAATGACAGAGACATGAAACGCATGTTATCCCAATTCCATACATACAAACGTGGTGTTTAATAATTGATGTAGTCACAAATCACTTGCAAAATCTTTTGAGTGTCTCTGTTTTGTTTAATAAATCCTCTGTAATCAGAAATAGCTCCTAACTGAGTAATACAGTGTGACGCTAAGTGACACAAATAGAGAAACTCTAATATAACAGCATTAATATAACTAAAAACACTATAAAAAGTCTAAGTAACAACTCAGATGCATTTCTTAGATATAATTAATGCACATGACCTTGATGACCTGTCAGGGTTGAGTCAGGTTAACCAAATACAGTATCAGTTTCTGTTTATTGCTCCTGCACTTTAACACACAGCAGTCTTACTTGTCTCTCAGAGCAAAGCTTATTCTGACCTTCAGCTTTGACTACTATAAAGAGACAAAGGTTCAAACGGCCCCTCTCTTTAACCCCTCACCTCTGGTCATCCATCCTAATCTAACAGCACTCCTTCATACCAATATACAGCGCACACACACAACCTTAAATTTACCCATTCAAATGTGTTTTGCCTGGAGATGTTTAGGGAAACAACAAGCAAAGTGATCGAGTGCATTTGTGTCCGAGTCCAAATAATTCTGGCACTACTTTCAATAAAACAAATGACTAACGTGTAAACACAAGAAATAATCAAAGGAAACAACAAGAGGGAGGGGTGTTGGTTAGACACCAGTGCTTTTAAGACACAGGTACAAAAAGGAAAAATGGGCCAAACAAAGCAAGTATGCAGTGTGCACTACAGCATTTAATCATCAGGAGGGTTTACATGTTGAAACAAGGAGGATAAATGAAAAGTAATTATCCATATTCCCATTACTGACTGATGCTGTCTCAGAGTAAATCACAGAGAACAATCCCTCTCATCTATAGGGATCTATTAACAAAGATGTCAGCAAACTGCCACCAGCAAACTGATTTTTCCTATAAAGAGAGAGAGAGAGAGAGAAAGAGAGAGTGCTTCATATACTGGTTTCCCTAATTTCATCTGTCTCTTGTTCGATTTCTCCCAAGACGTAAACATTTGTTAGGAGCCAGTTATTTCTTCACAGTTAATTAATCCTGATGCTATCAATTAGCAAAGTATATACACTGGTGTGTCCCACTGCCATCTCTCTTTCAGTCAGTACATTTACATTTAACATTTACAGCTTTTTTTAAAGTTACGATATCAGTCAGAATAAAACATACAGTCAAAATGATTTAGACTCCAGATATAATTTTAGATATATTTTTTTTTTAGGTGCAGGACACTATAGTTCATTTATGTAATTGAGGATAGCAAAATAAAGTAAAATTGATCAAATATTTGGGACTCAAAAATTATTCAGACACTTTGACCTGACCATGTTTTGCTTAAGTGGTTTTTCTTTAATTGCTAATGGGACATTTTTACACTGTAGACTGAACTAAGTTAAGCATTGCTTGGTAATTGGTCAACAAAGTATTAATAGTTGTGTAAATATTGTCATATTTACAGTTCAGTTTTTAGTTGATTGTAATTCATTACATACCTTTCTATCAAAGTTATCTGACATCATCAAGATGAATTTGTTCTCACACAGTTTAACTCTGAACTATAAACTATAGTGAATAAATTGTAATAATGTGAGAAATGTTAAAGGTGTCTGAATAAATTTTGGTTTGACTGTATTAAAAAATAAAGGTGTGGTTGCATTAACACAATTTTGGCAAGTTTTTACAAGAAATAGTGTAGTGATATATATGTTGGTCAATGTGGCGTGACCAACTTTGCAAAATCTGCATGGAAAATCTTCTGCCATTGTACGAAATTTCCAACTGACCCTTCACTGCTATGCCTGACTAGCTATGGTGCTCTCACGCCAAACTTCATATATTGCGGTACAAAGTGGAAACTGACATCGTGCCAACAGACAAGACAGAGCAGGTTACTGTAGATCTCAGCTTTCAGGTTTTGCCATTTTTAAAGAAATTCAAACAATACACTCTTTAATTGCTCTTTAATGTGTCACAACAGATCGCAGTAGCACCTTAGTTTAACAGCACATGAACTGATCATCTCTTCCTCTTTACTAGTTCTAGCATGAAATAAACATGAATGAAAATCAAAAAGCATCTTGTTTCAACCGCAGAAAGACGTCTGTACAAACCATTTTTCAAGATCAAGTCCACCAACATTACTCTACTCTTCTATCTGGTTTGTTTGTCAGACAAATGGTAGATTCAGCATTATGATTGGTTAGATTGCCTGTCAATCAAACTCCCTGCGAAAGGTCAACTGTGTAGATTCCTACTAAAATGACAGAATTTTGCCAGTAATCACAATATTCCACAAACCATGGTTTAACATCTTGTAAAATGAAAAGCTGCCTGTTAGTAACAAACAAATCCATCAAGATGTTTTTAAAGGTCCACTGAAGTGCTTTGAAACACGCTGTGTTATTCTATGTGTTGGTGTAATTTCAAATGAAACAGGAAGAGAGGGCGGGACATATAAAGCAGTGCCGGCCCCTTTTTTAAATAGCCAATAGCATTTTGTTTATATTATCTTGGGCCAGAGCCATTGAGCTCGGTAAAGCAGCATGTGTTAGCATATGACATTCACAATCTCATTGATGTTGCAATAAAATATACCATTCTGTGTAAAATTCAAATGAATACGATGCGTTTTATGGTCTGCGCCGTTTCACGCATATGATCCACTCCATGTGCTGCACTGTGTGGGTGCTGCAGCGGTTTTGCGTGATACAAGCAAAACCAGACTTCATTAGCCCCAATGGAAGGCATATTTACACTGTTTGAATTTTTCCCTATCTCCTATATAGTGAACTATATGCCATTCGCCTTACCGAAAATATTAATTCTGTGAACAAGTGACCGATTTCAGCCACAGCTTCAGTGTTTATTGGAGGGCCAAATGAGTCTTTTATCTTGTAAATGTTGTCATTGTTTTAGAAAAAAAATAGCTTATAGATAACATAGATATATAGATATTATAGATATTATAGATAACATAGGCTAACACATTCATACTAAAAAACAAACAAAAAAAAACTTCAATTTTGATTTCATGGGGACTTCAACTTCAAACCGTTGCTACTGCATAAATACTACTCTTCTATCCATAATATCACTTTCTCCATTGAAAAAGTTGTCTTTTGTGAATCAGGAGGGGAAAAAGCATTTACAACTGAAAACAGCCCAAAACTGTATAGGACAACAGAGAATGGACTTTCTTGGTTTAAAGTTAAAATGTTTTAATTATGAATTTGTTTCTAAACATGCAACCTTTGACTTCACAAGACACAAATTGATTGACTGGAGTTGTGTAAAGTAACGAACTCATCTACATCTTGCATGGCCTGAGGTTGAGTACATGTTTGGCAAATGTAAATGTTTTCAGTGAACTAATATTTCATGATGAATTATAAAAATTTGTACTTCTATTTTCTTAAAATCATTTTTGATAAATAAATAAATGCTTTATTACTTTCTTTCTTTTTTTTTATTGTTTTATTTAAGGTAAGTTAAATGGAAAATGTCTATGTCACTTCCTTAGCTGTCGTCCTTTCTCAAGGGACAGGAAGTGGCACACACTCCAGTGCACAGCTGGCACTGCTCTCTTCTCCCCTGTTCCTCCAACACACACTCTTACATTCACCTTTTTATAGAACTCTCCACAGGCACTGTGTGGAAAGAACTTGTGGTAGAACAGTTATAAAACAGAACGAAGACCAAGAGAATTAACAACATGTTTGTTTTGCTGCTGGTTGTTTTCATTAGGAACATTAATACAATTCCTCCAGGTATTTTTCACTTGTTTGTTGGACCGGCTTATAAGAAAGTAAAACCAATGGCACGATTAAAAGCTCATTTGTATTTGTATGTTTTATTTTGTATTTGCAATTTGCATTTTGCTTGTTTGTACCATAGTTTCATACAAACAAGCTAGCTTTGTTTAAAAAAGGACTATTCTGTGAGACGCTTCTGTGCAGCGGTTTGAGGTTTTTGCTGTGTGTTCATCTAATTGACCAGCAGATGGAGTGGATATGAGTTCAGATTCTGATTCGCAACACACATATGTTATGGCAGGTGAAACACACACACATTATTTAGCCCACATAGGTTCACATAAATACAAACACACATTCATTCTTTTATATTGGAGAGGACTTTGATGGTTGGACTGATAGTAAAACAGGCATTGCAGCACACAGTGGGAAGGGTTTCAGTGTAAGCCAGATTGTACCATATCAGGATCAAAGAGATCTACATCTTAAACATTCAATACTCATCAAACTATTACAATCACTCCACTTACTAAATGAGAGGCAGAGAGAGAGAGCGAGAAAGCAGGTGATAGCACAACCCCGGTTTGTTTTTGTCTCTTCACTATCCCTTGTTCCCACAGGAGCAGCCTGACAGTTTGGATGTGAATATGACACACACATACACACACGCAGACGGCGTCCCACACAGGTGCTGCCTTGCATGAGGCCCATACCCGACATCAAAAGGACACCTTTGACATTTCAGATCGCTCCCAAACGATGATGCACAGGGATCTTTTGCCACTACAAAGAAAGAACAAAAGAACAGACATGAAAGAGAAGTCAATAAACATATGGCAATTAATAAAACATTTTTCTACTGAATTCAGTACAAAGACTTTTTTTCCAAAACCACACTACGGCAGAACGCATCAAACCAACAGTTGATTTAGTGCTGATGAAAAAGCGTGTCTGCGTTACTACGGTTTGTCATGCCGCAGAGATGGACAGTTAGAGGTTATGGAGCAATGTCACCGAGAATGATTTGCCCTAACATGTCAGAGACATCTTTGGATACACAGCTGGAAATGATTTTGATTCATACAAACCATTTCTGACTGTACGTGTGCGTGGATCAGGTTTTGCCTACGTTATGGAGTCCAAATGTCCTTACAAGGATAGCAAAACCTGAAATCACCTATTGTGTGAAACAGCAGTTTCTGCGTGTGAGAGAGAAATAGAGCAAGTCAGAGAGAGAGAGAGTGACAAAATAAAGATGTTTTATTAGTGTTCAGTTTGGCTGCTCTACCAAACAGAGCATACAAATCTCACAATAGATGAAAACAATGGGCAAAGTCTGGAGCTAGAGCACAGTCTTTGCTTTGTTTTGTTTTAATGAGTTTGAATGTGCACATGTGTGCGTTTGTATTGAGAATAACATGCATGCACACAGGACACAGTGAATATTCTAGAACTTGCATACATCTTCGCTTTGCCAAGCGACGCCCCTCACCCCTCCTTTTCCAACTTCTTTCATTGTAAATCTGTCTAATGGTGCACCTAGGGACTGGAGCGTCCCTCCGGAGAGACACACATTGTGTGTATGAGGGTGACTGCATGTCAGACAGCACATGAGACCTTCTATTCACATATTCCTTTAAATGTAATTAACTCCTCCCCCTCAGTCTCACCAATTACACACCGACACAGGCCCTCAACACAACGCAAGGATGGAGCTGAGAATGAAAAAGGGGAAAAAGCATGGGAACAAAGTGCGCTTGAATATGTGCAGGGTCTGCAGTGATGCACCTGTGACTTTCTATCTACTTATTGTCATTAGAAAAGAAAGCTCTGTCTTTATTAACAGCTCTCTCATTTTCTCTTCTACTTCTGAACCTGAAAGATTACAGGCCTGTATAGTTTTATTGACAATATGTCCACTCAGCAACAGTCCGCAACAGCATAAAAAACTGCTTTACTGCTGTCTTTTTTTGTTGGGTCCCTGAGCGAGATCATGAAAATGGGCACCACTTAATTTTTTTAAAGTTAAATGTTAGAATGTACAATCTAAAAAATGCTGGGTCTAAAAAAAAACAGCATGGGGTGAAATATGGATAAACCCAGTGATTGGGTTGTTTTGACCCAGCAGTTGGGTTAAAAGTTTAACCCAGCCTTCTGGGTAGTTAACTCAACTTTTGTTTAAAATTACTGCATGGCTGGTTTACAATAAATCCAAAATAGGTTGTAAACTTAAAATCAAACACATAATTGGGACCCTGACCACAAAACCAGTCTTAAGTAGCATGGATGTATTTGTAGCAATAGCCAAAAAATACATTGTATGGGTCAAAATTATACATTTTTCTTTTATGCCAAAAAACATTAGGACATTGTAATTTTTCTACCATAAACATATCAAAACCTGATTTTTGATTATTAATATGCATTGCTAAGAACTTAATTTGGACAACTTTAAGATGATTTCCTCAATATTTTGCACCCTCAGATTCCAGATTTTCAATCAAGTGGTATCTCAGCCAAATAGAGGCATCAGCAATAATCAAAAGTGAACATTTATTAATAAACAACATAAAAATGATTATTATTTAATTACTATTTATTTAACTTATAAATAAATGTTCATTGAACATATTAATAAATGTTAAATTCCAACCAATTGGTCAGTGATTTTTAAGCAATAAAAACTACTCAGAAAGTTGGGTTAAGCATTTAAGCATTTAACCTAACAGCTAGGTCAAAACAACTCAGTCATTCGGTTTGTCTATATTTTACCCAGCGCTGGGTTGTTTTTAACCCAGTATTTTTAGAGTGTATGAGGAACGGTGTATATTTTAGACGACTTGTCACTATTAAAGGGATAATACACCGTAAAATGAAAATTATGTCATCATTTACTCACCTTCATGTCGTTCCAAACCTGTAAACTTCAGTTGTACTATGGAACACAAATACAAATATTTACATAAGATTTTAAAACTATTTTGTCAAATTAATAAAAGTCGGTTGGATCTAAAAGAACATTAGACCCTACTAAGTTTCAATGTGTGGACAAAAACCACTAAAATAGTATCTAAAATACGCACTTTTCTTTAAACGTATACATTTAAATAATTTTTAGGTTTTATAGTAATTATCAGTAATTATAATAATGATTTTACAATAAGGTTCACTGGTTAACATTAGTTAACTACTTTAGTTAACATGAACTAAAACTGAACAATACTTTTACAACATTTATTAATCTTAGTTAATGCTAATTTCAGCATTTACTAATGCATTATTAAAATCACAAATTGTGTTTGTTAACATTAGTTAATGCACTGTGAACTAACACGTACAAACAATGAACAATTGTATTTTTATTAACTAACATTAACAAAGATTAATAAATTGGGTATTAATTGTACTGTGCATTGTTTATTCATGTTAGTTATTAGTTAGTTATTGTAAAGTGTTACCTCATACTTATTATAACTTAATAATAAAAATAAATATTTTCAATATTTTTATTTACTTTCAGCAGTTTACTTGAACAATGGTGTGACAAATCAATGAGACATGCAGTCAATATGAGTTCATAAAATCTGCATGTTAAATAAATTCATTTTGCAGGATTAGAGAAACAGCTCTACCAAGTACCAAGTTAGCATCCTCCAAGAACACTGTATATGTGTGAGTTTCTTAACTCTCAAAGACACTGATCAGTTTGTGTGCGTCTATGTGCATAGTTGAATGGCACAAGTCGGTGCAGCACAATGGCGTCACTAAAGCCGCCTTATCTACGCACAATCAGATTAGAGAGGGATTGAAGCGTTGCTAAGCACTACAGCGCACAAGCAGCAAGGATCAAGATGATTTGATTAATATTCCTGATCGTATTATCCTTTAAGCAGCATAAATTGTTTTATTCTTATTTATTTATTTTCTCTTTTTAACTTGCCGAAGCTGATTTTCAAGATTGCCTCACCTTTATCTATGATTGTCTCCTCACAACTTTAAACATCTCTCTCACACACACACACACACACACACACACACACACACTTTCTGCCGACATATGATCTGCCTGCAGGGTCACAGACCCACACTCCAACACACACTGCATCATTTCCTGCTGCCACCAGACGGGGGTGCCCTGCTGCACATATAGTAAGATACACACACAAACACACAAGTACAAGGTCACTCGCTCACCTACACAACTATTCTCAACATGCAAATCAGCGGAGAGAGAGGGAGAGGAGGATAGAAGGAGAGAAAGAGAGCTGAGACTGACAGAGACAGAGAGAGAAGGAGGAGTGGGACAGGGTGGGGGTCTGGAAACAGGTCAAGCTAATCATGCATATAATTGCATTTTGACATTGGGGGCTACTGGGACCAGACCTTTGAAGATCAGGTTATCCTGGAAGCACTTAAGTGATTAACAAATGAAAACGCTGCTCTAAACTTAATTAGGTACGATACTGGGCCGTGCTGGGCAGGGGGCCTGGGGAGAGTTGCGTTTCCCCCCTTCATGGACACTCAGCACCCCGTGTAAAATGAAATCAAATGGCACATTTTACACTGCCGTTCCCCCGTGAGTTAAAATATCTCACCCACAGCTGAGACCACAGTCACTCTGTCATTTACTTGTCCCAGCAACACTGACACGAGTTTAAACCAGCAAGACATGATGCCACACATGGAATTTTACAACTGTCTTACCCACCAGGGTCCTCAGCCTCATAGTGCTCAGGATAAAGCCGCTGTTGACACTGACTGCGACGCTCCAGTTTATTATTAAATGCATGAAATTAGTCCCACTTGTATTCTGCTTCTAATTTAAATCATTATAGACTTTAAACGGTAAGACGATAAAGTGTTTCTCACAGCTCACTGTGATAAAAAGTACAATGTGTGCATGCAAAAAAGGAATAGTACCCCCAAAATAAATATTTTGTCATCATTTACTTGTGTTACAAAACTGTGATAGCTTGTTTCCGCTGCGGAATAAAAACTGATTTTTTTTTTTTTTTCTTGCTACTGTAAGTTTATATCTTACTTATAAGTTACTGTGCTTTCTAAGGCTTTATAATTAGCTTTTTTTTTTTAACAAAAATGATCTAGTTTAGGAACTGAAATTTAATTAACCCACCTAATATATGACCCTGGACCACAAAAACAGTCTTAAGTAGCACGGGTATATTTGTAGCAATAGCCAAAAATACATTGTATGGGTCAAAATGATAGATTTTCCACTTATGATAAAATCATTAGGATAGTACAGATCATGTTCCATGAAGATATTTTGTAACTTTCTTACGGTAAATATATCAAAACTTAATTTCTGATTAGTAATATACATTGCTAAGAACTTCATTTAGACAACTTTAAGATTTTTTTGCACCATCAGATTCCAGATTTTCAAATAGTTGTATCTCAGCCAAATATTGTCTTATCCCTAACAAACAGTTTTGTCAGTTTCAAACAAAATTACCTTTATGACTGGTTTTGTGGTCCAGGGTCACATATAACAATAGCAGAACACAATAGGTAATTTTTAAATAATATTTAATTATAATAAAATATTATTTCTTTAAGCATTAGAGATATAATGACATTTCTAAAATATTTATTTAATTATATTAATATGCCATATTATGAAGTCAGTCAGTTTGCTTAATGTGAATGAAAATAAAAGTATACATTCATAAAAAAAATGTTGAATTTATTTCTTTATATAAAAATAATAATGTAAGTAGATAGCTTGTTTCTGCCACAGAAAATACCAGAAAAAAGGTAATTGCAGGTCTTTGTATCAAAATTTGATTTTATATCTCTCAATTCAGACTTTTGTTACTAAGTTACTAACTCATAATTGTTTCAGAAATTGTATATTACACAATTCTAATTCTATTTTGAGAAACAAAAAGAGCTGTGAGATGTAAACTTTTATCCCCTCAGAATTTTTAGTTTCATCTCACAATATTTACTTTTTTTTTAGAATTCTAAATTTAAATCTTGCAATCTAAATCTAAATCTATCTATCTATCTATCTATCTATCTATCTATCTATCTATCTATCTATCTATCTATCTATCTATCTATCTATCTATCTATCTATCTATATCATCAATATTCCATACAAACCTGTATGACTTTGCTTCTTTCTGAAGCAAAAAAAAGATATTTGAGGAAGAATGTTTCAGCTGTTTTTTCCATACAATGAAAGTTAATGGGGTCTTAGTTCAAAGCCATATTGGACCCATTGACTAAACTCCTTTAGGCACATCAAATGCAAAAGATACAAAGGTAACTTACAGTAAAAACTATGAAATTGTGGCACTTCTTCCAGGACAAGCTCTCTATCAGTGCACACAATACACACAAGGGTTAATGTCTACAGTACACACAAACGCACAGACGCACACACACACCCCAAACATCTAGGTACATACTGTTATCTCTGAAAGTTGGCCTCTGAACACGGTTAGCTACTTTTGCACTTTACTAATTCATGGCGACGTCTCCCTCAGCTCTGAGCCCTACGCTCCCCTGCCTTCCCTTCCCTTCAGAATTGCTCGCGGTACACACACACTCACCAAATACAGTCTGTTACACACACAAACACGCATGATTCCTGGGCCCTAGCGTTTGTCTCATGGCTAGAGCGTTTGTTTAATCTCGGCCCTGCCTCTAAATAATTGATTCCTCAGTGAGTCTGGCTGTGAAGCCCACTCTGACCGGCGTGCTCTATGACCACCCTCTAATTTATTATTTAATCTTTTGTATGGCCAGTGGTCCTTTAAAGTGAGAGAAGGAGATGGACAGAAAAAAAGAAAGACATGAATACTAGCCTTTCGTTTTCAGCTTGTTTTATCTTTGACGATACACATTGATTTGACTTCTCTGAACAGAAAAAAAAAAAAAACACCTGAAACACAGGAAGCTACTCATGGGCTGCTGCCTATTGGTGAATATCTGAGGAGTAAATCTAATTATGCTGATTGAAATCACTGTTTATGTGTGAAGTTAGTAGTTAATAGCTTGTGAAGAGTACATGTAGAACAATTTAAATTATGCCGTATACAAATTAGATTTAGAAATAAGTTTTTTTAATACAGTCCAGGTCTCTATACAGGTAACTGCACTTGAAATAATTAAATGCAGAACAAACTATATAGAAATTAGTGTTTTTGTGCAATTTTTAATTATCTTAATATGGAATATTATGAAGTCAAAGAGTTTGCTTAATCTGAACAGAAGTAAATGTATACATTCATAAAAATGTATATAAAAATGAATAGAATAGAATAGAATAGAATAGTAAGTGTTGGGAAGATTACTTTGGAAATATAATATGAGATTACAGATTACATGTTACGTTATTTGAAATGTAATAAGTAGTGTAACTATTTCAATTACTTTATTAATGTAATTGATTCAATTCGATTACTTTTTGATTACTTGTATACATTTCTAATGAATGTTTTCAACTGTTACTAATTTTTCAACATTTAAAGCAGGCGGGGTTAACATTACAGTAGTACTCATCACTTGAATTAAGATCATAAAAATGTAATTATAAAGCACAGCCAGCACAAAATGAGACTTCAACATCTCTTTTTACTTTTTTGAGATAATTCTATGGTTAAATAGAGATCTAAAATCATAACAAGAAATTATTTAATAGCTATGAAACTGTTTTTGTCAAAATCAAATCTTCTATGACAGTGCCTTGGGGAAAAAAAAAAAAAGAGTCAATCAATCAATCAAATAAATAAATAAATAAATAAAAAGGCATAAACCCAAATAGAAAATACAACTATTATCTGTAACACTTTATTTTGTGGTGTCCTTGTTACACGTTACATGTACTTACTATTATAATAACAATTAATTATGCATAATTACATGGAAGTAACCTTAACCAAACTCTAATCCTAACCCTAAATATATAGTAAGTACATGCAGTTGATTAATATTACTCATTACTTAAATGTATAATTACACTATAACAAATAAATTTTAGGAATAAAGTAATCAAATAAGCATGTGTCCTAAGCTCCTGAAACATTGCCGTCTCATATTTTCATATTTTAGAGCAGTCAATGCAATTTGGCAAATAAATCAGTTAAAATCTTTATGTGTGTGTGTGTGTGTGTGTGTGTGTGTGTGTGTAAATATTCAAAAGTGCAACCCCTTTTGTAACTGTTAACATTTTCATAAGTAACTATAATTGAATTACACATTTTTCTCAGCAACTATAACTGATTACAGTAACATTTATTTTGTAATTAAATTACGTAACTTTGTTACATGTAACTAGTTACTCCTTAACAATGTATAATATAATAAAGTCAGTGATATTTTAAATGCTGTTTAAGCTGTGCCGTTTAAACTGGAAATCCTTACTATACCCCTCTCCTCCCTGCTATTCTTTTCCTTCTGCATTTTGCATGCGTGTTGCTGCTCTTCATTATTCAAAGATGCTTTCTGCTGGAATGTGGCATGAGCATCCAGAGATGACAGCCACTCTCCCAAAGCAAGGTACACCTCAATTATGCATGCATAGACCACAAACCTTGCATTTCATTGTGTGTATTTGTGCATTTATATGTGTGTGTGTTTGTGTCACGTACACACACTTCCATTTGCATGTAGAGCCCACAACGGTGCATTTTTGCTACTTAGATACCAATATGACCCCATGACTGCAGGCGGTAAAAGCAGACACTTAGGGAATCCTACAGTGCTGCTGCAGAGTAATTGTGCTTTGAACCTGAGACATTAAAATAAAGAACAAACGCTTAATGCAATTTAAGAATAAAAAAAATAACACTCCCTCACTGACACCCGCTGAATTTCCCTGAGTGCTGTAAGCCAACACGTTAGGCCTGTTATTGTTTACGCTGTGTGTTTATCTGCATGAGAGGACTCGAAGAGTTCCCTGAAGAGACAGGAGTGCTAAAACAATTAAACGCTGCTCACTCCGAATTACATCTCCCTCCTCTGATCCGAGACCACCACACACACACACACACACACACACACACACACACACACTGGAGCTCAGGAGCGTCCGTAAACATGTATATTACAACAGTGTGTGTTTGTGCGCTCGCATTTAAAGGTTGATTTGGTTTTCAGCTTGATTGGCTTTTCATTGTTTGGTAACGATATGAATAATTTATTTGAGGCCTTACATATCTGTCCGTTTTTTTGAAGGTAGATGTCCTGAAGGATTTTACCTTTTCTCTTGATGCAAAAGAGACACACTGCAATTCACACACACACACACACACACACACACACACACAGAAAGTGTGGCATCGAATGGGGAGTCGGCGTTCCCAAAAGTGAAATTCCAGCAATTATTCACAGGAGATTGGTCCAGGCTCCGCCGCCAGCTTGTCGACACTCTTGACTGCGCAGAGGAGACTGACAGCCCCATTCTTCCACGTCACTGTGACAGATAAATATTTCACACACAAATAAATAAAGGATGCCCTGCGTTTTCCCTCTCTGTGGTTCTTCACAGACCAGTGCCCTCACACACACACACTCACGCGCCTCCTAAACTCCTTTAGGCACATCAAATGCAAACACACACCATCACATTGATGACCTCCATCACAGGGTTTAATCTGGTGTGCGCAGGACGCAGGTAGCTTTCCGCTCCTCATCTACCTCTACAAAGAATCAATTAATGTCTGTCAGAGAGTCGACATGTTGAGGGAGGCCCGTGCTATTGTGTCCGGGGCCCTCCTGTGTTTCGCCTGATCAAAAACGGCCCCTTTTGTAATAGTTTAATTACCGTAATGTGCACAATACATGTGAGGTGATTACGCCGATCCCCCTGGGAGGTGTACAAATAACACATTTCATCTCAAATGAGATATTAAGTGCATTAAATGTCTGTGATTGTAATAGGCATCGCTAAGTGTCTCTATTTCTGTTCTTTCTCATGGATGGCCTCTTCCATTTATTAGGATGCTCTGAGGAAAGTGTGATAATTCAATTAAAAAGGCAGTTTCTGTCATTCTTCACCGTTCTTGCTCATGCACATGAGTGACTGAAGGTAAACCTTCGTCATTCATTTTATCTTCTAGGAACCTAGATCAAATAAACTACTGTAATCTTACTTCAAATTTTCTCTTTCTTTTCTTCTCGCTCCAGCTTTTTTTCTTCCCGCCTGACCCAAACCACAGAGTGGTGTTATCATGTTAGCACTGAGATAAAAAGCAGACTGAAATATTTATGTTGGTGTTATGACTTTGTTCTGCTGTATGCGGATAGACTGACTTGAGTGTGCCGTGATGTTTGGGTGTGATCTGCTTCATTAGGAGGATTTCTGAGTGTGGATTAACCCCATAGAGGCCCAGGGTCTCCACTGAGACTCACAGACCTGCCACACACACACACACACACACACACAGACATCACACACACTCATCATCACATCCACTCCAGGGAGGACAGCAGCACTCCAAAGATGTAAACCAGAGCCAGTGGTTTCCTGACTTCCCAAACAACTTCATTTTCTCTTGAACTCCTAAGAAATACAAAGAAGTATATCTCTGTATTTCTATCGCCTCTCTTTTGTTGTTTTCTTCATTGTTCTATCCAGTTGATTATTTCAGTATTTCTAATTTATGATGTTCTAATCATATTTTTTTAAGAGATAATGTAACAAATGTATTCAAACAAAGACTTCCACAGTGTTACAAATGCTGAACCTTTGAAAAAACTGCATCACGGTTTACAAAAACTTTAAACAGCATAACCATTTTCTGCATTAATAATATAATTAGAAATGTTTCTTGAGCACCAAAAATACTATTAGAGTGATTTCTGAAGGATGATGTGACACTGAAGACTGGTGTAATGGCTGGTGAAAATTCAGCTTTGCCATCACAGGATTAAATTAAGTTTTCAAATAAATTAAAATAGAAAATGGTTATTTTAAATTATACAAATATTTCACAATATTACTGTTTTGTCTATTTTTTGTTCAAATAATTTCAGCCTTGGCGAGCTTAAGAAACTTCTTACAAAATTTACTACAGTAACACTTTACAGTAAGGTTCATTAGTTAACATTAGTTAACACAAACTATGAATGAACAATACTTCGACAGCATTTAATAATCTTTGTTAATGTTAATTTCAGCATTTACTAATGCATTATTACAATCACAATTTGTGTGAACAATGAACAAACAATGAACGACTATTTTTATTAACTAACATTAACAAACATTAATAAATAGTTAAGTAAATGTATTGTTCATTGTTTGTTCATGTTAGTTGATACATTAACCGATGTTAACAAATGACACCTTATTGTAAAGTGTTACCAATATTAATATTACAGAATTCTCTCATCTATCGTCTTTCTCAAATGAAGCAAACTAGCACTTTCACTCAGACCTGTAGTAAAGTTACAGCTGGGTTACAGCAGGGTTAGTTCAGAGAAGGAAAGAAAAAGAAAAAAAGAAAGAAATAGGAGAGGAGACACAAGAGAGAGGAAAAGAAAATCAGTGCCTCTAAAAACTACTTGATTTTTTAGTTCCTGAAAATAAACAGTGGAATAGATCTCAGTGGATGAATAAAGAACAACTTGCTGAGAAACAGATCAAAAAGACTGCGAATTCTGTGCCTCTCGGTTTCTTTAACCTCACTGACTGAAGGAAAAAAAAAAATTTAAACCGTAAAAAACATCATTTATATTGATTATTTATATTTATATTGAGAACAATAACAGGTCAATTAATCATCATACATTGATGTGTTTGGGTCAAATGTTAATGATATTAGAATATTACAATATTAATTATATGTGTCCCTAGACCACAAAACCAGTCATAAGGGTCAGTTTTTTTTTTTTTTTATTAAGATTTATACATAATCTGAAAGCTGAATAAATAAGCTTTCCATTGGTATATGGTTTGTTAGGGCAATATTTGGCTGAAAAACTTGAAAATGTGGAATCTAAGGGTGCAAAAAAAACAAAAAACAAATAAATAAATAAATTAAAATAAATAAATAAATAAAGTAAGATAAATAAATAAATAGATATTGAGAAAATTGCCTTTAAAGTTGTCCAAATGAAGTTCTTAAACAACGCATATTATTAATCAATTTTATATATATATATATATATATATATATATATTCATGGTAGAGAATTTACAAAAAAAATCTTCATGGAACATGAACTTAATATCCTAGCATAAAAGAAAAATCTATAATTTTGACCCATGTAATGTATTTTTGGCTATTGCTACAATAATTTAATTTTATTTTATTTTATTTTATTTTTTGGAAAGAAATTATTACTTTTATTCAGCAAATATGCATGAATTTGATCAAGGTGACCAAAATAAAAAAAAACTAAACATTAAGAAAATTGCCTTTAAAGTTGTCCAAATGTTAAATATTCATTGTTCAAAAGTTCTTAGCAATGCATATTTCTAATCAGAAATTACATTTTGATATATTTATGGTAGGAAATTTACAAAAAAAAAAAAAAAAACCTTCATGGAACATGATCTTTACTTAATATCCTAATGATTTTTGACATAAAAGACAAATCTATCATTTTGATCCATACAGTATACTGTATTGTTGTCTATTGCTACAAATTCAATTTAATCATTAAAAATATTAAAGAGTTTAACTAAGTTTAAATATCATATCATTTTAAAACATATTTCATTACTGAATAAACTGATTCACACTCAATCAGTTTCAAGGGTCTTTTCTGTTGCCGCATCTCAAACCCCCATGGGAAATATGTGGAGTTATTTTCATCTCCAAATATTCTCCGCTAAATCCCTTATTTCTGCTTCCCATCCCACCCCCTTCTCCCAAATTACAACAGAAAAAGATCACGAGCATGGAAAAAGGAGGAAAAGCACAACCTTACATCAAAAGACAAGAGTGCAAACAAACAAATAAACTTGCAGATGAGACCGAACAAGTTATAAACCCTCTTATTAACTTTTCCCTTTCTCCTGCTCACTCGCTCTCTGTTTGTAAACCCTTAAAGTCTTGTCACGGCCCCTCTCAAAGGCCTGTCCAATCTGGTCTGAGGTCTGTTTCTGCCTGTCACCGGCCCTCCTCTCCCTCCTCGGCTTTTGTCCTGCGTGTCTGTCGGGGTCTGCTCTGCGCTCGGCATCGCTTCAGGCCTTTATTAAATATGCACCTTCCACAAAACCAGCCGCTAATCTCCACTGAAGCCTGGGACCCGCACATATGCAAATCCACATCTGTTCCGCTTCAAAGAGGAGATTCACCGGGATCACGCCGCACACAGGAGTCTCACCCTCA